>JAABKK020028656.1:0-87043 GCA_011634745.2 Catotricha subobsoleta | reverse complement strand
AAGGAAGTCCGTTGATCAGCTTGAGATTTTTGTTTTGTACTATTTGTAATTTTTTGATGTACGTGGCTGCTGCTTGGTGCCATACTGGGCCTCCATATGTCATTATTGGCCTGATGATGCCTCTGTAGATATTGTTTTTGTTCTTTTGTGACATGGTTTATAAACTAAAAATAGTCTATAAACGGTTTATAAACCAATAACAGTCTATAGACGCTTTATAGACTATTTCGAGACTACTTGCCTGTAAGGTTACATTCTTCATTTCAAGTCATTAAACAATAAAACCACAAATACAATTTTCAATTAACTATTGATTATTTATGTAACTATCTATTCGAAAACCATTTATAGCGAGTGAAATAAATCAAATGCAAATAATATTCTGATGAAATTCTAAATTATCAAATTCAAATTATAGATATGACACACATATAGTTTTTTTTTCTTTCTGAAAATTATTTAAAATATTTCTACAAGTCAAAATAATTTAGAAATTTATGAATGCCGAATTCTTTGCATATTTGTTCATGAATTCATCTTTTCTGAAAATAACTTAACGTAAATCCTTTCTTGAAACTTACAAGTTATATCAATAACTTTATTGCAACACACAACTGCCACCAACTCTTCATTTATATATAATAGATTATAATATACGCAGTGTGGTTAACTTATAAATTTATATTATAGCCCACGTTTAGTTTGCCTCTGTGTTCTAAGTAACATGATATTTATGCAAATTTATTTGTAAAACATGTTACAGTTACTTATTTCTCACACTTTACTATACTTTTTATTTGCATTCGATTATACAATTTTCTGTATTAAACAAACGAAAATAATAAATACACAAAAGTTGGCATCATCTCATCACGTTTACATAGACTATTTATAATATAATAGATTTAAGTGATTCTAAAATTTTTAGAGAGTACAATATAAGGCGTGTTATTTATAGAAATTTTACACTGTATGAAAAAGTGAATAAAATATATTAAATAAATTATTTAGAATTGTTATTCGATTAATATGTGGTTGTGATCCGAATTAAGTAATTGTTAAATATATGCAATTCCAAGAAAAAACGAATATAATTCTAGCGGTTTAAAAACTTTAATAATTCAATGACCTACAGACAGATGTCATCTTTTTTCAAATTTACTGGATAGGGCATATTGTTTATTCTAGAATAATTATACCACTGATGAAATTGAAATACTTCTCAAAATAGTTCAAATTCCAGAGTTATTAACAACTATGTAAAAATTGTCCATACATTTATAGCTCAATATTGGGAAATAATCGTAATTGCATTTTGATTGAGTACTTATTTTAATTCTTTTCTGTTTATATGCTACGTTACTTGTAAAAGTTAGAAAGAATTATTATTTTTAATCTATACGATTTTATAATTAAATTATAATTACAGTGACGTCTCGAAACGAAGAATATTTGATTTCAAAAACTTGAAAAATGTAAATAATTAAAAAAATAATATATATTTAATTTACGAAATAAAAATAAAATAGAATCATAATAGAAATTAATTCGCAATGAATTTATAACGGCTCTTCGTTTCGAGTAGATGCGACTTTCTAATATTATAATAAAATAAAAATATAAAAAGTTCTATTCTCAAATAATGAAAAATTTCTCTAACAGTGCATTTTGCTGAAACATTTAAAAATGTTGTTGATATGAAAGTATTATTTTCTTTTGAAAATTGCATAATTTAGAACTTTATGTAAAAGTAAAATATATTAGCAGCGAACTTTGTAAGCTGCTATACCATATAATTTATAATATAATTGTATATAACTTAACTATATATCAGAAGGTGTTTATTAAAATAATTATGTAGCTATAATCAAAATAAAATAAATATATATGAATCTAAATCTATTATATAATTAAAGACAATACCAAAAACATTGCACAGTAGTTAAAGTGACATTTGAGCATACAAAAACCTAGGCTTTAAACATATATATTTACAATTACAATGGTGTTAAATACACCCAACATATTTATATATTTCTATAAGATATTGTATTTAGTTATAGATTTATCTATCTATTTCTACACTTTTAATAATTGAATAATAAATTAATATCTTTTAACACTATCATTTTGTAATCTATGTTCTTGGTGGAAGGCTAATATAATATAAAATAGCTACAGGAATAATATTAATTTTCTCACACAACGTGGCTCGTATTTATTGAGTTAGTTAGTTAGTTAGTTACATATTAAATCGATATACATCTATCTGTACCAGCCGCGCACAAGGCATTTTAAAAGAAAATTGTATGTTATTATTATTAAAATGAATAAACGTCCGTGATTCTGTTGCTTGCAATGGTTTTATAATAGAAAAATTAATAATTAAATTGTAGTGTATTGCAAATATTAAATTAAATTATGTACATTTTACAATTTTATGGTACACACATATTTATTATAATATGCAAGATCACACAAGCTATACCATATTATATTTTATATAGTGAGAAATGTATAAGGGTTTTTTGTTTTCTCTTTTTATGAGCAAATGGCATCAGGCACACACCAATATAATACAATATATGTAATATATTATTATCGCATATATATATACATTAAAATGTTGCTGATTATTTTAATATCGTTAAATAGTATTTTGTCTGACAGAGGTGAAGGCTATAATATTTATTATTATGACATAATTCATTAAATATAATAAAATATAATAATTGTAATGCTAACATATTTATTGTGTAAAGTGTAATATAATATAAACGATAATTTATATAAATATTATAAGTATATATCATGTGTTTTACAAGTAAATTGAATTTGTACAAAAAAAAAAAAAATATGAAAAATATAAAGCGCACAATGAAATAATATTCATTTTGCAATAAGATGTTATAACCAATTTATTCATTATTTTTTCATCTTTTCTTTTTAGGCTACATCATAAATAATATTTTAATAGTCCATTATTTTTTAGAAATCAATGTAACAATTTTTTATTTATTTATTTATTTATTTTTTTAATTTAATTTAACGGCGAGAAATTTATAGCCTATTTGTTCGTTAATGAGCAATTTTAAGGATAGCCAACTTATTACTAATTATTTATATTAAATTAATTGTGGTGTGGGACATTGAGAACATTAATGGAAAAAAAATCAAAAATGTTTTAGCTATAATCATGAGTTAAATTAACTCTATGCGTTAAACTGAGCTTAATTTTAATTAATAGAATAGCCCTCAATCAAATTATCATTTTTGTTCGTCTGAACAATTTTTATTTTTTGAATATTTATGGTAAAAGTTGTGCGTTGTTAAAATTCTTATTATATAATTTTTACAGCAACGTGATGTATTAAATAAGATGCATTAGAGACATAGGCGCCTTTAGAGATATTTACAAATTATGTATTATAAAACTTAATCTATTTTTTATTTGTTTCTGTATTACCATCAATATGTTGATTAAAAATTTCGCGGATTTTAATTCAATTTTTCTTTCTCTTTAATTAAAAAATTACAATTTATATGCTGGTTCTGTCAATTTTTTTTTATTATTTTATTTCAACCATAATAAAGATGATAAAAAAATTGAAGACACAATTCTATGTTAATTGCATATAACCATTATGCAGCCGCATAAACCGGACAAACTAATTATTACTAAAAGGTGAATCATGTCATTTCAAACAAACGCAAATCCACTCAATTGATAAAAACAATTGAATAGACATTTCTGCATACTATACAACATTTTATACTTTTTCCATTCTTCTTTTATGAAATATTTTAAACCGCATTTGCTTTAGATAAACACAAAGAAATATATACTCTTAAGCAAAAAAAAAAAAAAAATAAATAAATAAATAAATAATAATAATAATGTAAATGTGTTTCGGTTAAAACATCTGAAATAATGACAAAAAAAAACAAATATAAAAAAAAAAAATTAAACAAACAAGTGAATAAATGAATGAGTAGTACCGTCTACATTAAAGACAAGACTAGGAGTAATACTGACTACAAACAAAATAAATATCATTAACTAGTAGCGCTTGAGTAATTGTTAACACTCTTTAGGTACATATATATTCGTTTCATTACATTAAACCTCATCAACAATCATTTTGCATTAAACATATAAAATCTATTAATGCGGCGATACTATACTATTTAAGTGCGACATTCAGGGCATCTGTTTAAACCGATTTGTATTTTCAATTTTTTTTTTTCTGTGTATCTATGTGCACTACGCTAATGTTTTAATGAATATTTATATAAATGGAATACCCTTGAGTTGAGTAGAGTTTTTAAGTGTTTTCCTCCATTATTATTATTATTATTATTATTATTATTATTACTATTATTATTATTATTATTATTATTTCATTTAATGCCACAAATGTACGAAACATGACAAAATGATTATGCGTTTTGTGCTGTAAAGGAAATTACTTTCCTGAAATTAGCGGTGCACTTCTTAATATAGTTGTCTTTCATTATGAAATCTAATTAACATTTTATAAATAAAATTACGAAATGTATGCATATATGTGGTTCATTGCCTTACGACAGGTGTGATGTGTGAGATTTTCGATCATTTAAATCAATTAAAATTTTACCTTTTTATGTTTGCGTCCAATTAATTCCGGTCAAACCACTGATAATCTTGGATTACGTGATTTCTTTTATTAATTTTGTATTAAAAAAAAATCTTTTATCCATTTAATTCCTTTTTTTTTTCTTAAATAATTGGAAAATGTTTGTCAATTTTATTTTAGTTTTTTTTTCTGTATTTCATAAGACATTTGAAAAATTAAATAAAAATCATTAAGTGCATCGCATTTTCGAAGGTTTGGTTACTTTTAATTGCCTTTAATTAGGTTGGTATGTATATAATAAATTTAATATCTCATTGTTTTTTCCAATAGATATATTATTTCATATCTATTTTAAATAATATAATGATGGTTAAAATAACGATTTTAGACTTTCATGCCAACATTATTTTTATTATTGCACATCATATAAAATATACATCAATGTTGCATTATATATTTAATTTGAAAATGATTATGCAATTCAATAGTTTTGTTTTAGTGCAAATAAAATATTGTACTTATATATAAAAATAAATACACCTATATTAATTTTATTCATTGCATATTCGCAGTTTAAAGTAATTCGTTTTTGTTTTTGTTTTTTTTTTTTTATATTTTCAAATAAACATTTGTATTTCTGCTAATAAACCATTTATATTATTTCTAAATGGCAATATTTATATACACAGATTATTTGTTTTATAATGAGAAGTTAATAAATAAATAAATAATAAATAGGCGCAGAATATCTAACAATAATCTGAAAGTGAGAGGAGGAGTATAAAACTTGATGGTTTTAAATTAGTTTATAATTATCTTTTGGCTTTTCGGTGATATTTGAAGAACACATTTTATCTTTGTTTCGGGAATGAATTCAAGTAACATATTGCTTCGGCTATATATAGCTTGCGTTAATTTTAACAAGCCTCATGCATATTACGTTAAATTGAATATAAACTGTAATTTTATTAATCTGACAGCAAGTTTAATTTTAATCTGCTGCCGGCTTGCTCCTGATTAGCTTGTTAATGAGAATAAGAAAAATCTTTAATTAAACTTGGAATCTATTAGAGAGCTCGGAAAGATTCAAATTTTATATTGTGAACCTTAGAATGAATTAAAACTTTATTAAATTGCAACATAAATCTTTTCCATAGTTTTTTTTTTTTGATTATTATCCTTGATATTTATTTTTTAGAAGATAGACTAGCTTGAATAGTTTTTGTAACAAACCAACAAAAGAACTCTACACAGCTGAAAATTTGAATTCCCAATTTTAATAACAGATAAAAATAATTAAATGAGTTCTCACTTCTTCCACTATGAATCAATAAAATACCATTTTTGTAATAAAAATATTTGTGACAATATTACAAATAGCACTCCCATACAATCATAATCACGATTTTTTACATTTTGAAGAAATACTCATTTTCATCATTAACCAATTTAGATCACTAAACATAATAAAATGTTTATAATGTTATCTTTATGACTTCGTAAAAAATCTTATATCATATTCTTTTATATTACCTAAGAACTATATGCCTATATTTATATGAAATACTTATAAATTGGCACACACTCATAAGCCCACAAAACAAACCAAGCAAAAAAATTATTAGCGAACGCATTTAACAATTTATCTATATATAAATATATATATATATTGTTATGATGTTGATGATGTACATTTATTAAAAGAATAGAGGATGTTGTATATAAATAGATAGTTAAACGTAAAAATTAATATAGTGAAGACTAACATAACAACCCATAAAATAATAATAATAATAGTATCACAAAATGATTGTAATTCGTCTAATTAAAACTATATGATTCATGATTGTCTGTTAAACGTGAGAATCAAAATGTTTTGCAAATATATTTCTATTTATGTATATATTATATATATATATTTAGAAATACAAGGAGGACTATAAATATTAAAATAGTTTTAATATACAACTTAACTGATGGATGTATAAAGATTCACATTTATTATAATTTTATGACCGCGATATATGTTTCGATGTACGCGTACATATTTCTTTTGTTTTATATGTTGTTGTTGTTGTTTTTTTTTTCTTTTTAAATTCAAACTATAGACAGCCCAAGTATATAATAATAAAAATATACAATATACCCGTATCTACTTAAAGATAAAAAGATCTCATTATATTGTTAAAGTTTCATAAACTATATTGATATCATTTTAATTGTAGATAATTGCTCGTGCACGAATTTTCTGAAAAACTCTATATACATATTACTAATCTCTGTGTATATATATATATATATAGTTTGTTAATTGTTTAATTTTATGTACAATATAGATGAATTTTGATGTACGAAACTATCAACACACAGTAAAACAGTATGTACAAAATGTAAAAGAGAATGGATTAATTTGATTTGATAGCTTGTCATGTTTGTTTAAAATAGAAGAAAATAAAAATGAAATTAAGTTATAATTAATATTTTATATAATATTAAATAATACACTTTACGCTTATAGCTTTTAATAGAAATAGAATAGTATTTAAACTATTTTGCGAATTAGAATGGGTGATGATTATTAACTCATTTATTATATTCTTATAATTAATTAGGTATTATTATTTTTACATCATTCACAAAATGGTTATAGTTTTTGTGGTTTTGTGTGCTATTGCTATAGCCCAAATTTAGATTGAATCGTTATAGAACTTTATCGAATCGGAAATTCTTTATCGATAAATTATCATCATGAAACAAGAAATTTTTGTAATTACTTGATTCATATAAAAAGTGCAAGCTTTTCTTTTTAAATATTATCTTGTTTTGGGATGATTAGGTGAATAGTTTTGTGTGAACAAGAATGAAACTTAATATACCAACAATATTTTGACAAAACAGTCTTGTAGGTTTTTGTTTTTTTGTTTTGTAGCCATTTAGAAAAATGGTCTAATAGAAAAAATGGATTCATTCATAGCGAATTATTTGAATGTAATGTAATTATAATATATTATTAACGGTATAATAGACTGAATATCAATGTTGAATTATCTTCAGTGCTACATAGTATGCATGCATAGCATATTGCTTATATATTTTACCTTTAACTAATAATTATAATTAAAATTCATATTGCATATATTTGTGCATATTCATACAAATCCATTTGATTATTTATGATCAATTAATCATTGACTGCATAGTCACATTTAAAGTATCATCAACTTGCATAATAATTGACTGTAATTAATAATATAATAATTGTACTTTGTATAAATATTGTACAATTACATTGTATCCAAAGCACAATAAAATATATAAAAGCTGCTTAACCATTCTATTTTGATTCTAATCTGATCTGAAAAAACAAATAGGCTTACAATTCTATACAAATAATCTAGCAGCTATACATGCATTTATGTATAACCAGATATATATAAAATTTAACTAGCCACATATTATATATATGTGTAACTTACACAAAACATAACATACAGTACCCAAACAGTGCAATTGTTGGTTATATACGAAAACAAGAATAATAAATTCTATTTAAAAGATAAATACAGATATATGTTATAAATAGTCAAGAGTCGGTGTATAAAATATTCAAAGCGTATCTTATATATTTTACCTACAAGGAAATGAAATTGTTTGTTTAGCCTTGAAAGTTTAAGTAATTGTCTCTCTGTAATTCTTTATAAATATAAATATACGAAATAATAAAATATATAAATAATATAAATAATATATAAAATAACATCAACTAGAGCATTATAAATGACTTGAATTTTTGCTTATGTTTGTAATTTGAATTTTTTTTTTCTTTTTCTTATAATTTTTGTGTGTTTTTGTATTTAATAGTTTTAAGAGTTATACATACACTTTTAGCTCTACAATTTGATATTTGAATAAATATATATAAATAAGCTATATATTTTTATTATCTTTTTCTCTCTTAATTTTTTTTTTTTCAATAATATAGCCTTTGCACGGACGTATTAAAAGAAAATATTAATGATCATAAAATGTTGAGGTTTTCTTTTGTGTATAAATTTTATTTGTAAATTATTATTTGTGTAATGATTGTAATGGAAACAGTCGATTTATACAAACTTCAAATGAATATTATTATTATGTATTTTAAAGTCATTTTTAGAATAGAATAAATAGAATGTACTTGAATGTTTGTTTCATTCTTTAAAGGCCATCATACAGCACTGAGCACAGATATATAATTATTATCATAATGTTGCGCACTTGTTCTTCATTTGATATATTTTTGTTATTATTATTATTATGGATTTTGAACATAAGATAATTGACATTATTGTTTGGATAATAGTTAAATAAAATGAAATGTCTTTGGTTTCACTGGTTAATGATTTTTCAAATTAATTCTTCATCATAAGATTGTAGAATATGTAAACAAAATTATTATTTTTATTTATTTATGGGAATTTTTATTTGAATATTTTTTCTACAAATTTCTTTACTAAATTTCTGATTTTTGATTATTTTATTCATAATTTTATTACCATTTATAACCCACCCGGTAGCCTAAAATAAGTCGCTAAACGAACTAAACAATCTAATCCACCAAAATTTCATTTTTATCGTGAAAATAAAAATAGTAAAAATCAAAAGTAAGTGAGATAAGGCTTTTAGCCTCTTAATATTCTCTTTCGAGATACTGTTTTCAAACTTATGGTGGCCGTATAATAGAGGGTAGACCACTTAGTAAGCATAAAGCTTCTGCCATTATCCAACTAATTCACACGAATTGATATTCACAGAGTAAATCAAGAAAATTCCCATATAAAATACTAAAATCTACAAAGAAACATCGAAGTATTTTGATATTGCTACATAACTGCCGCACCGATCAAATATATAAACAATAATATTAAAAAAAAAAAAAAAAACTAAAATTAAATTATGCTCACGTCACGAAACACAATCCACAATTTAAACTACATATTATTAATCAATTACTCGGTATTTACATGGACTTAATGTATACATTAACTTATAAATGTTTTTGTATTTTATAAATTATTATTTCAGACGTAAAGAAGAAGAAAAAACACACACAAAGACACAAGCAAATACCTACATATAAACACTGCCTACGTTTCTCAAAAAAAAAGAAAAGAAAAAAAAACCAATAGTTTTTTAATATTCTATAAATGCTCTGTTGTAGGACTTGTAGGTTTATTTATAATAATAGCATTTATAAATAAAAATTTAATCTAATTTTAATTTGATTACCGTGAAATTGAAAAATTGGTTTTTGTTTTTCTATTACACGGATTTAATGTTTTAAATGCAAACAAAATTTTGTATGTTTGAATTTAAAAAAAACGGAAAAGAGTTGAAGAAGAAGAAAAAAACCTAACGAACAAAACGAAATGTTGGTTATAGCCTTATTCATAAAATAGACAATTTTATTTAATGGAATTTAATGTATAATGTTTTGCGTGTGTTTATTATTACATATTGCGTGAATAATATCAAAGATGAAACAGATCATTTCCAAAATTGGTGTTTGGTATGAATTTTATTTTGTGCGTAGACCAGATTAATTATATACTTACGGACTTACGCCTTTGAATTATAGAAATAACATGTACGAATTTCATATGAATCTAAATCAAATTAATTGCATTCAATTTTCTATAAAAACAAACAGTAATCTTAAATGAGTAGGTATTATTTTATGTGTAATTGGATATTTTGGCTGTGGAGAAATCAACCATTTAATTTTCCATTAATACGAAATTAAATCGTTTTCATAGAGTAGTTATTTTGAAAATGGATTCTGTGAAATATGCACTGTGTGTTAAAGACCAATATCAGAATTTTGAATGTACATATTAATAATAATAACAATAATAATAAGAAGAAGAAGAATTTAGCATCATTTCAGGGTTTAATTAAAAATTTGGCGACGATTTCCATTTGAACAATTGTGTTCTATAACATACAGTATTGAATCGATCAGTACCATAAAAAGATATTTAGATTTCAATACAAAGTCTTATAAATATTATACCTATATCAAAAATATTCATACATAATCTCTTTTACATAATAGTGCAGCGCATCTGTTTCTCATTCTTTTGTCGGTTCTTTTCTGGAAATTTCATATTTTTATTTCATTTCATTTCTTTTTCTTTTTTTATTCAATTTAAGGTATCCAATAATTGAAAACATCAATAGTTTGAATTAAATTGAACAGACCTAATAGAAAATATTATGTGAACAACATCAACTGTATAATATAACCAACCACACGGATTATTTGTAATAAATATAATCAAATCACTGGTATTTGAACAATAGCTTTGTGTAATATCATTAAAATTAATAAACATACAAAATTCGATGCAGCAATTGGTAATTTCATATTGTGTTTAATATAATCATAGCCATCCTACATCTAATTAAAATTATGCGTGCAGATCATATTTTTATGATGCCAGAGACCAAACCTTAATCTATAGACGTTTTATATATAATAAAATTGGTATCCAAAAGAAAGTTTAATCATCTTCTTTTATATTATTACAGTAATTATTTTTTTTTATTATTATTGGTTTATTGCCTAATATTATTAATTATGTGAAAAAAAAAATAGTTTAAATTTTTTTGTCTGTGTGAGTAAAACTATAAGCAAACCAATATAATACTTAAACTTATTTGAAATCAACGAAATTTCTAAACTATTATAAGATTGCACACCAGTAATTACATTAATGAAAAATATAGAAAAGTACTTAAAAGTACGGCAATTCATGTGACTTGAATTTAATGCATTATATAAATGGAGTAACGAATGTCAATTAGACAATTGGAAATAAGTATTAGTTAAAAAATAATAAATAATTGATTTTTAAAATTCAATATTTGCATTTCTATATAATAAAATTCTTGAGACAGGAAAGTCAATTTTTTTTATTTTTTTTATTGATAATTTCGATGCTAAACTTCCTCATCATTACTTTTTTGTTGTTTCGTCTAGAAATATTTAATTTTTACTGTTGAATTTTGAATTTTAAATTGCCCGCGCTTCTAACTCATATAATTCATAGCTACCAACATAACAGCAATTAATTTCTCTAGTGTAAATTTGTTATAAACTGTTCTAATTCAAGGCGAATATTAATCTAATTTTTTTCTGATTTATTTAAAAATATAAAATAAATATGTTAAAAAAAATTCCTGTCTCATTGTGTCTAATTATTGTCATTATATTAATATTCTATGAATACATTCTCGAAGGATAACTAAAAAAAAAAAAAATTTAATGAAAAATTTACAAATACGTCAAAAAAAAAAGCAAGCATTTATGTCCGTATGAGAACCCAACGATCTATATACGTTGAACTATTCCATTAATTATAAACACTTTTAGAAATCAAAAATGAAAATTGCTTTAGTGAACAATTTTCTTGAACTTGTCTGCTTAAATTTATAGAAAGTACTTACTTCAATATTAATATAGCTTTTAGTTGATCAACAAATTTTCTTATTCAATTAAATAATAATAAAAAAAAATAAATAAATCGAATTGAAAGTAATTTGAATCTTGAATATTCGAATGTTTGTGTGTTTAATCAAGTGAATCTTTTTTCTTTTCTTTTTTCATTTTAATGATAGCAAATTTGTTACAATTTTAATTGAAAATAAAAAAAACGCATAAAAAAACACTCAAAATCAAAATTGATAAATTAATAGACTAGAGATGCGTATAAGGTTAAAAATTATAATTAGAATTTCTGATTACGTATAATTCATTCGTTTGGTTGATCAACCAGGTATTATAATTGATTGCTCTGATTTTAAAGTTATTACATTTTAGAGTGGAATGATCCAATCTATTTTCATAAAAATTAAATGTGTTTTTTTTTTGTTTGTTTGATTATAAAATATATGTAATATATGCTCATCTACTCAACGGTATTTAATATATAATTAATCGTGAAGTAAAATCAATTTAACTTAATTTGAGTTTAGAAAAATTGAATTGTACGAATATTAATTAGACGTATTTTAAATTAAGTCAACCAGTCAAACTATAATTGCATTGATGTGAATTTTTAAAAAATGTAATGCAAATGTTTTGATTATCGCATTTGAAAATTGAAAATTAATAACATTAATGAAATCAATGGACCACTTTCACAATTAGCTGTTATTGAAATATTGATTGTAGTTGCAAAAAAAATAAAAAAAAATATTTACTATAAGTATATGGTTTTACATAAATATTTCATAAAATTAATAAAACTAATAACTAAATAAACTAAAGATTAAGTTTAATGAAATCTTTAATGCTGGGGCTAAAAATATTAAAAATGTACATGTGTCCCATTAAAAATTTTTTTTTTTCACTTTTGTACAGTTTAATTTCAATTTTATTTTTTAATTAATGGTCATTTATGCAGTTTTTCTTACAATTATAATAATAGAATTATTAATTTGTATGTGTTATAATCTAATGATTTTTTAGCAGTATTAAAATAATGATTTAAAATAATTTTAATATATTTTATTTGGTTGAATTTTTAAGTTAAAATATATTAGAATAAAACAGAAGATCTATTAGTTGATTAGTTAAAACCATTTTAATGCAACAAATTTATAATTTGTTAAATAATAAGCATAATACAATTTTTAAAAAATATACTTGCAATTAGTGGTGAAATAAAATACCAATTATGCATTACAATCGGATTCGCGACCATGTATTTAAGCTATTCAAATTTTTTTTATATGAGAAATGACAGTAAAAAAAATAACAAAACGTTTAAAAAATTGAAATTGTTTGTTAATTTATTTATGTGTACCTGTTTGTCATGATTTGGATAAAATTATAGTGTAATTGCGTCCGAAATTAAAACCATTCCCAAAAAGCACCGAAACTATCAAAACCGTTTCAGTTCCGTTGCAATTATAAAATTGAATTTTAAATATTTAATTTTAAGCATATAATTTACTATTCCATAATTAGTTTGTCACATTGGCAAAAATAGAAAATAAAATAAGAAACTATATATGTATTGCTTAATAGCATTTGAATCCCTTTTTTTTTCTCTTTTAATCCTTTTCAATGTTGCCGTATCAGACCAGCATCATATAAATTACATCTGCAATATAGCTTTTAAATAAGAAATATTTTAATTTCATTCGTTGGTTTGTTTGTTTGTTTTTTTTTTTTTATTATCACATTTAAAATGTATAGAAACACATTTTTAAATATATGTACCTACAAAGGAATAATTTTATTGAACTAAGTATATTTTATAACTTATAAACATTTATGCACTGGCACCGATCAAAGTGCTCACGTAAAATCAATCTTTTGACATTCCACATACCATATACACCGGCAAAAGACATATATTTTTTTGCTTGATAATGATAATAATAGTATGCCAGTGTGTTTACAAAATACAACATTTTAAAATGTAACGAGATAAATATTTTGAAATAACTATAACATAATCCATTTAGATGAATAACATTTTTATATTTATTTTTATTTTTATTTATTTATATAAATATTTTTATTTATTTTTTTTTTTACATATTTTAGTAAAGTTGGTATAAAATAAAATGAGAAATGTCATTGTGTATGGGGACATTAATCTTTATAAGGAAATGGCAATTGAAATTGAATTGCTATTTTCAATAAAATGTTATATAAATAAAAACAAGAGTAGATGTTTATATAAGTAATATGTAAGCCCACCAAAGTAGTATTTGGTGCAGAATCAGAATTCTGATGGAAAAATTAAAAAAAAAGAAAACGAAACAGTTAAATAAAATACAGATTATTTATATCGCGCGCATATTATATCCGTCGTAGTTTTAACTTTTAGAGGTATCAATACCATAAAGACAACGAAGCATTTTTGTTTTTGCTGCTTGTGCAGTGTAGCAATTGTATCATAATATAAATTCAATAAAGTCATTGAATCTTTCTCTCGATTCAATGGAATAATACTTTTTCTTTATATCTTTTTTCTTTGTTTTTTTTTGTTTTTTTTTTGATAATATTTATACTAAAGTTTTGCATTTAATGCAATGAATTTATACGAAATGCTAATTTGTCTAAAATTGAATATAATAGGTTCAATAAGCGATATATTTTCATTTGTATATTTATTGGTTTGACAGGTAAAACGTAGATGGGTATACATCGTATACTTAACTCAATATATAAATATACTTTTATAGAATTTCTATGCGTAATTCAAATTACAAAAAAATTATGTCCACCGTACTCTTAATGGGGTTCTATTTAAATTTATTTTGCATTTAAATGAATGAAAATACGAGTTTACCAATAAAAATTATTACATTTTGTTGAATCGAATTTAAGCATTTAAAGTGTTTTGTAAATTATTTTAATTTGACGTGTTTGTATGTATTATGGCCAATATATCGATTGGGAGCAGTTTACTGAGACAAATAATAGCGTGAGTGTATTCATATATTATGTACTAACTAGTAATGTAGTACAACGTAATAATTTAGCTGAAATATGAAAATGATTTTTCTATCAATTCATTTTTGAGAAATTTTGAAAAAACATAATAAAGTAAGTATATTGGTTTCATTTTGATACGCACTTTTTTTTGTATTTAATTTTTTAATATTCTTAACAAAAATGAACTATTTGTATCAATTACATTGGCAGTTTGTTATTATTTTGATTGTGAAAGGTAACGTTAAAAAATTGACATATTTTCTTGCAGAAAATTAAGAAAAAAAAGCATAAACAAATCTTTTGCCTAAAAAAAAAACATCTGTCGAGATTCCTTGTTAAACAAATTGTTCTTACAGATATAATAAGGAAATGTTTGTTTTAGATATATTGTCAGTGTCACTCAATGGGGTAATATTTTGTAAATCGATACGTTTTTTGGTTTACATTTAGAAAGAAATATTGTAATTATTATTTATAAATTTATAAGCAAAAACAAAAACCACGATATTTAAAACTGTGCTCTGAAAAGTGGTCACGTAATCACTTTATGATCATTATTTGAAAATTGTGTCAATAAAAAGATAAACATTTAATCGAACCTATAAAATTATAAATTACCATTAACATAATACAATGTGTAAATAAATGAAATAAATTTATGAAAATTTTCATTTCACCATATAAAAATAAAATGTTTATATTTTATGACCATAACCATATATAATACATAAAAATGTTAATTTTATTAAAAAACCATTAAAATTATAAATGCACCATAAGTGAGAAAATTACATTCAGCTTACAACAAAAAGCGATTATTTACAGCAAAATGGTTTCAAAGTAAATTTTCTGTTCTGATATTATTCAAAAAATGGAGAAATGATACGAAAAAAAAACGAAGCAAATTAACAAAATACAAACACAAACAGCAAATGTAATATAATTTGCATTTATAATTGAATTCATATAATATGTGACATGGCCGGGTGAAACGGGTAAAATCATGATTTACATAATACTTTAGTAAAAAAAAAACTTTGGAACATTTAATTTACTTATGGTCTTAGGGCAACAGCTATAAAATTACAAAATCATCAAATTCTGAAATTACAATTTACTTCTGAATTTATTTTAATTAAATACAATCACAATGAACGATTTAAAAATCATTTAGTGATATTTGTAGCCTTATACACAATTGAACTCGCATACAATAACATCGTAGTTTTATCATTTTTATTTGAACTAAATGAGTTTGCATAACTTTTTATGGAATGTGCCTGAACTTCTTATAAGCAGAATATAAATAAAAATATTGAAAATAAAGATATGCGTGCGTCGTAGTCGCGAGATCACATAAATATTCAACTAATCAATATTAAACCACCTTCCTTCCAGCCAAATTGAAATTAATCCTCCCTACAAATTAACCGAAAGAAAGAATGAATTAAAAAAAAAATGAAAAGAAGAACAACTCGCCCATAAGCCTTAAATTGAATTTGTATTCAATTCTTTAAATATATTTTAATCTTTAAGACTGATAATAAATCATATTAATACTCCCTCTGCGCAATTTGTAAATACAACAAGCACGATAGCTTTTAACTCAACGGATGCTTTGCTTAAAATACCGAAGGCAGATGCAAGTAAAAGTTATTTTACAAACTGAAACTTATAAAAAAAAAAGTTAAAAAGTCGCATTTCCGTGAAAATTTAAGAATATAAGCAATTTAATTTTAATGTCATTTTAGATATGGTACACGTACACTACAGTGGTCTTTATTTTTGAAATTTCGCAATTTTGACACATTATTCTCCTAATTTTGTTCCTTTGGATATAAAAAAAAAAAAAATCTGCAAAATATGGTGTCGATCGGATGAGGAGAAACTAATATTTACTTATGAATTGTAGATGCTTTTCTGAAAATGTATATAGATACAGACAATGGCTATTAATGTAGTGTGATTACTCAGTAAACAAGGTTTTCCTAAATTTCGTAAAGATAATTGCAATATTATTAAATAAACAATTATGTTTAAATCAAAAGCATAGAAAGAGGAAGAGAAAGAAGAAAATTTGATGCAAAATTATAATGATCAATATCGGTACAGTTAATATGTAACTATTATAATAATAATGTACGCATTCAAAATAATTATACGGATTACAAAATAAATTTATAAAAAAAAACACACTTACACACACGCACAACAAGATCATTCAGTGAATCTATCCAATTTAATATTCGCCTTAAATGCCTATACATAAGAATACATCTTGTAAATTGTAACTGGCCCCGGAGGTTCTTGTTAATGGGATTTAAATACGATTACTTATATATTAAATATAAAAACTGATATTTTTTCTTCATTTTTTAAAGAAGTAATTGGCCAATGTGCGTATAAAATCACCTCATCTTTTTATTAAATATTTTTTTATTTATTTATTTATTTTTTGTTTTATTTTGTATGTGAAATGTATTCTAAAGAAATTGTTCAATGAATTTAATAATATATATTATTAAAATGATTTAAAAAAAAAACATATTCAACCACAAGAATTAAATATATATTTTGTGTTCTTTTTTGACACACTTAGTGTAGAGTTTAGGTATATAATATGACACTAAAATATAAATTGCATAATTTTCATTGAAAATTACAATAAAAATAAAGTTAAAATGATTTAATTTTTATAAAAAAAAAAGCTTTGAGTACTGCAATCATATAAATAATTAAACTTTTTTTTTTATTCTATTTCAGATTATGCTTAACCAGATAACCAGTATTATCTCCGTGATTACTGTTGCTATTAGTTTAGTTCTATGAACTAAAGAGCTCACAATTTAATAGAATTGATTCGTACACAACGACCCGATTTCAATAGAATTTTCTTAATTGAATGATATTTGGTTAGACATATTTTGGAAAATGTTATACGCACTTAGTAAAACCACTTTGGCATCTGAACTCGAAACTTTTCCCTAAGACTAAGGAGTCGCTCAGTAAAAAACTTGATTAAATATTTTAGCAAAATATAATAAACCTCGTAATAAACATATGAACATTAAAGAATTATTATTAGTTACATAAAAAAAAAACTAATAAATATTGAAATTTTTAATTTCATTTCATTTAAAATTTTATTTTCACTTACTTTGCATCCTTCACACGTAAATGCACCAAAATGAAATCCTGCTGCTGGTTCGCCGCACACTTTACATTGTTGGTTCATCTGTAAAATAAATTATTGTTAAAAAAAAATATATTAAATTGTATTGGAAATTTCTTTCAATTTCACTATTTTCTCTTTTCATTTAATTTTTATTTAATATCATTTTTGTTTGCTATAAATTACTATTATGTGTAAAGAAAACATTTTTATCAATATACTTACCTATTGAAAAACAAATCATATTCGATATTTCTTTCAAATAATAAATGTTCTTAAAAAAAAATAAAAATAATAATAATAATAATAATAAGCAACGGGTATTAAAGTTTAGTTATGTGATAAATCATTTGCTTTCAATCGTATTCTTAATACCCATTTCACACAACAAAGCCTATCTATTATGAATCATGCAGGTCTACCACTCGGCATTCGTAATTGAAATGCTTACCACAATATAATGCATCGGTGACGGTGTATTTATTTCAAATACAGCAAATATTGTAATGAATATTCTTTTAATAGATAAATTTCATACAATTTATCAATTATATATTTGCAGTTTAATAAATTGACTTAACTGTCTTCTGAGGTTGATCTCTTTGCGGCCCGATTATACTGCATATTTATGTCGATTGAGTTTTTATTATGTGTTGACGACTTAAATAAAGAACTATTTTTTACGTTTCTATAGCTTTTTTTTTATTATTAATAACAATAAATAATACAATGTGCGATGATTAGTATGATCAGTGCATAGTGCGCAGATTTCTGTGCGGTAGTTTTATTTTCACATAATATCGTGAATTGAGAATAATATTAAATTAATAATGAAATAATGTATGCATTTAATTTATTAAATGTTGTAGAATGAAACACTGACAGTTTAATAGAAATACGTTTGAAGAAAAATAGACTTAAGCTATGTTTATGCGTGCATGTCTAAAGTCGCTGTACTTATAAATTTGCATTACATTTGGCGCACAAAAACCCACATATATCAAGTTTAGAATAATGTAAGTCACAATGTAAATCGACAAGTGGCCTGCACTTTACAAATATTAAGTAAAATAAAGTCTTTTATTCGATAAATTTACAGCCACCGATAATTAAGTTGCGAGGCTGGCTGGTTGGCTAACTCAAAATTTGAAAATCAGCGGCTAATTTTTGATTAGCCGAAATATTAGATCAACGGTCTAACTTCGGCTAGTGGCTCTCACCTCTGGATTTATTGACTATACAGGTCTGCCTAAGGATTATATTTGCTATATAAGTTTCAAAAATATCGAACAGAAATATTTTTACATTTAAAGTGAGTGACTTCACATTTGGCGCATAAACGTATCATAAAAATAAAATGATTTTAAGTGTGCGCATAAACATGGCTTTAGAAAGTGGTGTTGAATAGACCACATAATAAGAATACTTAACTATGTGAATTAAGGACAGCATCCAAGTTTCAAAGAAAAAAAAAATTATAAGGAACGTATCGCGTCTTATCAGTTGTATACAGTAAATATTTTCAGTGCCAGCACAATATAAGAAAAAGTACTGTAGTATCAACATTTATAGTATTAGAACGAAATACTATTTCATCTCGGTTTAAGATAATAAATAATTCTTTCTAGAGACCATACCAATTCATTTAAAATAAAATGCAGAAATATATAGATATTTAGAAATATGATTTGATCTTTTGAGCGATTCCTGCAATACATTCCTGATTCTCTTCAATTTTACATTTTAACCTCTCTTCACAAATCTCTGACTATAATATTTTGCGCTTTCAATAAAATATAAACAAACTTCTGGAGATATATATATATTATATAATATATATACTTATAAGAAATAAAATGGTTTCATAAAATAAATGTATAAATTTAAAAAAATTAATATTTACAATGTCCCTAAGCTCTCTTGATTTGCATCAACCATATATTTACAAAAGCAATGATGGTATTTTATTTCAAAATAAAAATAAAAATCAAAGATCTTATTTTATGTTATTTCGATTTGTTTGAGCTCAGTGATCCTCAAGCCGGTTCCATCGTTCAGCCCAAAATATAATGTTTATAATAAATTGAATTTGCATTCGACACCAAAACATATTATTTTCGGCATGATTATTGAAAATAATATGTCATTTGGTGATTTGTTACGCCTCTCCATATTTCGATTAACCGAATGCAATATTCGATTTATATTCAAAACAACAATACAACTATGCAACAGTAATTCAGCAATAACCAAATAATAATAAAAAAAAAAATTAAAAAAAACTGGGAAAAATGAGAGAAGAAAATAATATATATAATAAACTATATTGAAATTATATTAAATTGCGATACGCTTATTACGAGTATTACTGTTTAATGTTTATAAACGGCATTATGTGAAATTATAATTATTATGAGGTCGTTGCTTTTAAATATACATATACAAAATCTATAAGTATATGCAATGCAATAATGTCATTTATATAAATCAATAAATAATGCAAATATTAACCATGAGCAATTGTATTCAATTCATAAATTCCATGGCAAAGTACATTGTCCAAAAAATTACGTATTTACCTGCATAACTATACACCAGAGCCCGACGATATAAAATATATTTATTACGTGTATTTGCAAATCATACGCAGCGCTATATAGTACTCTGCAATGGAACAGAGTGTACGTACATACGTACATACTACATAAGCACCAAAACTAAAAACCACTGTTAAGAACAATAAATAATAATAATAATAATAAAGTTTAAACAAAAATAAAAATAAAAAGGAAAAAAAAATAAAGAAGAGTTTTTTTTTTCTTTTTTCGCCTTGTCGAATAATTTAAAAACGTTTCATTATCATCATCATCATGCGCGGAAGAGTCCGTTATCGAATCAGTTGCATATACACTGTACCTTAAATAAACCGAAAAGAAAGAAAGAAAGAACAAAATAAGTACAGAAAAAAAATGTAACATAAAGCTAAATATACTCGTATATATACTAAAATATTATAGTAACATATTACGAACGAACAAATATAACTAAACTGAACTTGACTTGGCATCTTCATCTTTGATCTATGTATAACTCTTGTCTCGTACATGCTGTTTTTTGTACTTTGATTTTTATTTATATTGTGTGTGTGGTACTTATTTCGGTTTTGAAGTCATCAATAAATAATGTTATGAAAAATACACAGATAATGACTATATAGGAACAATTTTGGTGATCAAATGGCCGGGTATTCAGTGTGTGGCTGTATTGAATAAAACTAAAGGGTATATACTTATATATTCATTTGTATTTTGTATTTTGTATTTTTTTCTTATAATACAGTTAAGTGTTTTCTTTTAAAAATGCACCCGTAAAAGGCCAATTAACTTTGTAATTATAATTATGATTTTTGCTAGAAAAAAAAGGAATCAATTCAATTTCCAATCTTTATTTTTTTCAAATAAAAACATTTTGCATCAACATCAAATTAAAAATTGTGAATTCTCAAGGTTTCATTAAAAAAAAAAAAAAAAGTTTATTTTATTTTAAAACAATTAAAATAAACAGAAGAAAAAGTAACAAATGTAGGTAAAGACCAGACTGTATAAATTAAATACCAATAAGTTATTTCACATCATTCGGTATCGATGATTCCGTTGCACCCAATCGCTTAACATTGTTTAACTTATAAGATATGCGAAACATCTCTGAATAAATATGTACATCAGAAAAACCAATATAAAATAATTTCCAAATTAAGATTTCAGTAAAACCAAAAAAAGAAAAAACAAAAAAAAAATATTATTAGCTCACATCTGCAGAGGCCCAGCAGCACTTTCTTTAATATTAAATCGTTTTTATTTTTATTTCTTTAAGAAATTTGAAATATTTATTTATTCATTCATCATGCAATAAATTTGAAAATTGTGACAGCTGCAGTGTTTTTGATTGGTTTGCTTAAGATTAATTTTAAAATTCCATTCAATATAATTAATCGCAAAAAGCGGGATATTTGAATGCGAATTACTTTAAAATATCTACAATTTGAATTAATCCATTAAAAAGTAAAAAAAAAAAACAATTCGATTATGTATATTTTAATGACTCCATACATATATACCAACTCATTCAATAATTATTAATAAATTCAAATTATTGTTTTGTTAAAATACATAAAAATGTATAAAAATGAAGATAACAGAAAAAAAAAACTAAAAATTAAGAAATAGAAATAAAATTTATTCACATATTAGTCGCAATAAAGAAAAATTGATTGATGTGACACGCGTTAAACGTGATTTTAAATTACGATGGCATGTTTGATGATCGTTTGCTGATCTATAATAATAAGTTATAAAAGTATTAATAATATAAACTAACTGATATTTTTATATACATTATTTATGATTTAGATGCTTATCGTTTTACATTTAAAGCTGGTTATCTGATTGTTTTTGCTTATAAACATATTTTATACCTACGCATCAAACACACACACACACTGCACAACTGTGTACAAAACTTGTGATTATATTACGACTGCTTTTATTATTTCAAATCTTTTATTTGTTTATTTTTTTTTTTATTCTTATTTTTTATTTTCTCTGTATTTAGTTTTGTATAATAAATGTTTCTTGTTTATTAGATTACAAATTCTGGTTGGCTAGCACTAGTGCTGATGTAAAGGTGATAAGAAAACGTTTAATCATCATTAATTGGTGTTAATCGATTTAGATAAATATATATTATGAGAATAAAAAAAGAGAGAAAAATTAATATTAAATAGAATGAATGAAGTGATATATAATGTCTGACGTATAAATTTAATTGACTTTAACCGTCGCATTAACTATATATATATTTTGCAGAGATAATTCAATTAGATGGTAGCTTTGGATTACGAAAATTTTAATTTCTGTATAAGAACAAATCCACTTTCTGTCATTCGACTAGCACGATTCCAAAGATCTATTTTTTTTTTTTGTAATTTAGATTTATATTTTTGGATCCAATTAATTTAGTATATATTGTTGTTAATGAAATTTGGTCCTGTTCGTAAAGGAATGAATTTTGAGTAACCTAAGATTTTGATGAAGTTTTTAAAACGGGTAAAATTTTAAATTAAAACTCAGTTTCATGTATAAATACAAAACGAATTTTTGGAATGGAGGTACTATCACAAAATTGCAGGTATACAACTAGTAGAGAGATATATTGAACAGTATACGAGTAGAAAATTTTCAAAATTTCATTTTCGAATTACATTTAGGCTTATAACTGTTCTGAGTGTTCTAAACATTCTATATAGTACGTATACTTTTATTTGAGCTGTAATCTGCATAATAATCTGAACTTAAAAACTTCATAAATATGAGTAAAATGTATTTAGAAAATATAATATTTTAACGATATATTTTCAAATAACTATTCTGACAGCGATATTAAATCAAAATGTATGTTTCATTCTGTAATCTGTCTCAAATAACATTATAAATTTATTACCATATGCCATTAATAAGAGAAGAGCAAACTCTACAAAATAACTTCACCGTTTATTAAAAAATAATCGGTAATTTTATCAATTAAATGAAAATATTGATATGAAAATTATGCGTGCGATAGCTTTTATTTCTAAGAATTTGTTTCATATTAATGTTTACATTGTAATAAGTATGAGGCTCGCGTAGCTTTCAATTGGTGTATATATCGATGATCGGTAGATATACTTATACACACAATAATATATTCAGTTGTACACATAATTTCATAAAATCAATGATTTTTTGTATCATTTCTCAGCAAAACGAGCGACTGTATCGAATAAAATATCAATAAACAGGAATGTATTACACATAATAAACTTATTGAACATAAAAATAATTCAGTCAGTTTTTTGCTGTTTTATTTATTTATTTACTTTTTTTTTGTTGATTTCTTTCTTTTTAAAAGTTATTTATTTTATAAACTGTTTAGCGCCTCAACACAATATATTGAACATTGTTTTTACCATAGCCAAACGTATACCTACGTGTATGCTACTTAAACACACCGAATAATAATTTATAAATGAAGAACTGTTCTCTTTTTCATCGTTCTCGTTTTTTTTTTATGTTTTGTATTATAATCAATAAATTAAATTCATTTTTTTTTTTTTTGGATCATTATAAATGTCATGGATATTTTATTGAAGTGAAATTAATTATTATCATATTGAATTTCTGACATTTATAAGTGGCCATATATGCTGTGCGGTATACAAGAAGATTTTGTACATCCACTAATAATGAATTCTGGTTTTATTGATGAATTGGGCTCAAATTACAATATATTATTATAATATAAATAGGTGTATCCGCACCGGGCTCTTTTATAAATATATCGCGACACTTTATTTTATTTTTTATTTTGTGTTTTCACAAAAAAGAAAAAAAAAACAGATAGAGAAAAGAATAATGTTCAGATTGATTGAAAACATTATGCGCATACTTTGACCACCATACTAACTAGATCCCAGGAGCATCAAACAAAACATTATACATAATTATAATGATTATTGGATTTGTTTGTTTTATGTGTACTTTGTGGTGTTCGAAACACGGGTTAATGTGAACATTAAAACTATTACTTTTAAGGTTTGTATGAAGGCGATCATACCACAAACTAAACGACAATTGATTTTATTTTGTTTGATTGTAGTTTTTCTATTTGTTCGATTAAATAAAATCAGTGACGCAATAAGATTGAATGAAGCTGGGGTATATAGTCATTGCAATAGCTATAACGAACTAGCTGTTGTTCTCGAAATATATTATGAGTTTGTTTGTTTGTTTGTTTCTATTTATTTATTTATGTGTTTATGATTTTTTTTTACTACTTTTCTTAACAATTTATGATTATTCGTTTTAATTAGTATAATATTACACATACGGCCACCTGAGAACGAATATAAATGAAAATAGGTAAACGCATTCAATATTATAATAGTTTTTTGAAAATGTTTCGTATAGAGATAATATATGTACCATCGAAACCTATCGGTATCTATACGACTTAATGTATGTGTTATATATGAAAATATGCTTTGAAATGACCGCAACGCGTTATGGCTTTAACTCTATTACTTATGGGCGTCAAACCACTAAGGAAATATTATGCTAAAGGTAAACTTCGTAACTATATTTCGAAACAATAACGCATTTATCTGCATTGGAATTTATACACATATAAAATACAGTCGCACTATAGAGCTATATTATTATTACTGTTTTGTTGTTGGGCTGCATAAAATCAACGGATTTTACAATTATACATTTTTGTATATAACCAAACTAATCTATAATAATCCATACTGGAGATAATATATACCAACAATTGTTATGTATATGATATACATATAAGATATATAAACAAACATATGGTCTGCTGCGATAGTTGTACAAAATTCAACATTCATACAAATCTTAACAATAGAACATTATTTTCTTTTATTATCATAATTCGTTAAACAAAAATTATCTCATAAAATTAGGAATTGATTAGATTTTATTTATATATGAATAACAATTTTGTCGGCAAAGAAAATCTTCTTTATAAATAAATTCGCAAGGAGATAAACAATATGTAACCATTATTATATGCATTTGGCCATAAGTAATATGCAATGTGTCGATTTATATGTTTTTGAGGTACGAGTAGGTACCTTATACAGCTTTCCAGCAATAAAATACCGGCGCGTACTTAAAGATTATTATGGAAAAGATTATCACACGCACTATTAAACTGTCACTATGGGACTATTCTATTCCGTGAATAATTTTTTTTTTTACCAATATTCTTAAAATTTTTAAATTGAACATTGAACTCAGTTTGTTGGAAACTTAAAACCGGTCATTAATGACGACATATTATCATCTATAGCCACACCAGCAGATTTAGCGCCACAGATAATAATTATCATTATTGATGATTTTAGTTAAAAGTTCATTCGATTGCTTGAATTTTTATTTATTTTAATCATTATAAATGTGTTCAGCATACGGCTCTCCCACCTACTGAATACTGGGCACGATGTTCTCATAACAATAATAATTGCCCCCGTAGTAGGACTTGAACATAACTTTTTCTGGGAACCACGAGAAAACAAGCCTATATCTAGACTTTATCATTGATTAATTTATTCATTCCTTTTTAAGTTGCTAACTTTCAGTAAGAACAAACAAACAAAAAAAAAAAATTGCAAAAAAATTACCCATTTAAATTAAGACTAGTTTTTTTTATATGTTTCAACAATTTGTAGACAACAATATAACTTTTCATAAAACTTATAATCAACCGTTAACATACGATTCGTATGTTCGTATATATTTTATTTATAATTATTGAAATTTAAATTCAGCAAAATCCATTTTTTTAATTTAAAAAATAAATTTAACAATTTTTTATTTTTTATGAAACTATAGCCAAAAGCCAAAAATACTTCTTTGGAATGGAATAAAAAAATAAAAAAAATCACAAATATCTAAATATTCATTAAATAAAAATAGAACACATTAACATATAAATGATAATACACACACGGTTCGGATTCTTTTTTTATTATTATTATTGTATAAGTATATATATACTCGTATACGAATACGTATTATTATACTGATATATGGTCGAGACATTTAATTTAATGTAATGTTATATTTATGAAAATTTATCGTTTTGCTTCTATTTCTTAATGGGCCTCTTGACTCTTAACAAAATAGTCATTCTTTTCTACAGATTTTTATTTTTATTATTAATAAAAAGAAGAGGTGAAAAAGGCAGAAAAATCTTATTGCCTATCTAATGATATTTGAATAATATTGAGTGGACTTTATGCCTCCAGAAATTGTTTTCGTTTTTGCTTTTACTATATTTTTTGGAATAAAAATAAATAAAGAAGAAAACATTTTCATGTAGACATGAATCGTGATCAAAAATAAAATTCAATATTTAAGAAAAAGTACGATAAGAGACCCACATTATTATTTTATAATAAATATTGTTACGTAGGTTGATCGTTGAGTGTATTATGTCGTTCTGATCGATATCGATCGATATAAATGTGCGATGAACCATATTTTCTTTATATATTTAAAAAAAGTAAAAAAAAAAAAATTAGCAGAAAATCTTAAGTAAAGTATATTCTCATCATCACATCTGTAAAACTTACGTATAGGTAAAGCGAGGTGCCATACTTCTTTTTTTTTTTGATATTTATATTATTTTGTTTTTGTTTTTTTTTTTTGCTTCTTTATTATAATCATGTAAAGTGTTTTGATTATAAGCGCAGAAGATTTAAGAGATGCTCATTAAATTTAAGGTTATTTTCTTTGCTCTTTTCATTTTTTTTTTTTTGAAAATGTTGATTAATCAATGTTTTATATGTCGAACGTGAGCAAATTAGCCCAACTTTTGTAGAGAAACCAGAAACGGTATAAGTACAAAATGCATGCAACTAGTAGGTTGGTATACTATATGTACTTGAATATCAGACAGAAGGTGAAACATTGCCGAATTGAATATAAAAATATTTTCATTCATTTTTGAAATAATTATGGCCAATACATTTGATTTACGCTTAAATGTTTATCCAGTACTTAATAATTATTACGAAAATATCATGCAAATGGATGGACAAAGTAGACATAAATACAGTACACAATCATGGACATTGCACATTTACAATAATTTAGTTTTCAATGATGCGAATTATGTTTATTATTTAATTTCTTTCTTCTTTTTTTTTATCATAAAACCTGCATATTTTGTGAATTTAGTAATTGTTCATTGTTTTGTTGGTTTTTTTCTCTCTCTTGGATTCTGTATATGGTGCGATGTACGCTAGAGGCTCTCTTACTGGTAAATATTAACGTAAAATTTATTGATTTATACGGTTTTGATTTACAAATTAACCAATTCAAATGTAAAGCCAGCAGTATTTTATACCAAATTATAAGCTACATGTATGGTTCTAAATGATGAACGTGTTGTTTTGTTTAAAGGAAAGTTATATAAAACCAAAACAAAAATTCAAACGCAATCGATTTTAAAATCATGATGAAATATATTACCTTACTTCTTTTGCATTTCTCTAATGTTAGGGTGTGATTTATAATTTAATGAAATCTTCCGATTTTTTTTTTATTATTTACTGCAATTTGTGCACGAATCGCTGATTCAATTTTTTTTTTAAATTCGTGCACAAGACCATTGAACAATATTGTAAATAATTACAAGTCAATATACGTGTAGATTGATCTCCGAAGATGATCTAGGTCATAATAAAAATAAAATTGTTCCCAAAAATTACATGTGATTTATCATAAATATTCAGTGTGATATTCTTTTTGTGTACCACATAAATACTTTCAAGAAATCTTATGTAAAAG
The DNA here is from genome assembly GCA_011634745.2 of Catotricha subobsoleta. Classification (NCBI taxonomy): domain Eukaryota; kingdom Metazoa; phylum Arthropoda; class Insecta; order Diptera; family Cecidomyiidae; genus Catotricha; species Catotricha subobsoleta. Next base: position 58,342 of record JAABKK020028656.1, on the reverse strand, counting down.
TGCTGCTGTTGAAATTGTATCGAATACGTGATTTAATGCAGATAACTTTTTTTTTGTTTCTTATAAAGACCATCACTTGTAAATTCGCTTGGGCATATATGGTTAAAAAAAAAAAAAAAAACGCACACCCGACTATGAATCATATATTGACGATTAACGTTATTCATAATTCATAAATGTGATTACAGATTTACAGATTTTTAAAAAAAAGAAAAACGTCTTCAGGGAGCCGTTAAAATGACGTGTTTTTTTTTTTTTTGTTATCTTAATTCTTTTTTCCCAGTCCTTTTGATTATCACAAGCTTATAGCCTTTAATATTTTTATTTTTATCTTAAAATTTTCTGTTAACAGAGGCTTGTAAAATTGTTAGAAAGATTAGCGCCCACAAGGGATTTTAAAATTGTATTATTTACTTCGTTTATTTTCTTTTTTTTTTAACTTGTTGTTATTACCTATTATTATTGCTGTACAGTGCCACAATATAAGGACACTAAAACATAAACAATTACGCACATATTAGTAACTGTCTGGTACTGTCTATGGTGCTCTCTGATCTGTTTTGATTTTGTATTACCACCAGATATAATATTATTATATAATATGACAATTGACATGAACAAATGAAACTGGTTTAAGATGCGAAGTTGATTAATTTAATCATTATCGCCATTTTTCATTTAATTTTTACTATAAAACCTATAATCATTTAAAAAAAAAAGCTTTTAATACTTAACTTGATATGATTTAAATGACCATATTCAGTTTTAATGATAAGTTGTACGTAAATGTACATTTTACATTTATTTATGTAAAAATAAGATAAATTTAATTGAATTTATAAAAGAAATGGAAAAACATAAAAACAAAAACAAAACAAAACAAACAAAATAAAAACATAAAGCAAGTATATGAAAGAAAATTAAGTATAATAAACAACATGTAAACACCACCAGCTACATAATAATAAGTATCTCTCTGAGGAAATATAAATATAAAATAATAATATGTAATAGTAATAACATAAATGAATGTGCGTTTGAAAGTGTTATTCGTTTATATTTATTTCAATTTTATTTTATTAAATTATATTTTAACGCTGCATGGCGCAAAAATAACAAGCAATTCCATAAGTTAAAGGAATACACATACAATCAACAAAAGTTCTTTCTATTTTGCTACAGATATTATATATGTACTCGATTCTTGTACTAAGTACTTACATGTCCAATTCAAAAACGCACCAATTAAATATCACTTAAAATGTTCTCATGTTTACTTTTTATTATCAAGTTGACGTATCTTTTACTTGAATTAAATTTTAGTTTCGGTTTTTTTTTTTTAACTTTCTTAATATCAGATACGTCTTTGAATATTTATTAAATCTAGACTGCCGCTCAGATTATACATAGTTTGAAATTATGATATATATTTATCTGCACGAATTTTATATATAATTTTACTGTAATTCTTATTAAAAATCATATTTATTTTCAATAAACATTAAAGTTCAAATGGTGGAACTGTAGCAGTGATGGCATAAAGAGAATACTAAACGGCTATTGATTTCACGATGTCTAGTAATGTAATCTAAGGTGCAAGTTTTTTTTATTGTTAACTAATCTCTGAAATGCATGATTACAGTGACTTAAAGCGAATTCAATGAAGCTTTGACTCAAAGGTATAAAATTAAAAAGTAACAGAAGTTATTGGTAATTAAAGCTCAATTTGGATTAGATCTATCATCTATATATTGGTAATAAGTCTTTAATATTCATCATATATTATTATTTTTTAAAATCACAATAAAATGTAGCACTATCTAACGGAAAACTTAAGATTAGGAAACGCACGTAGGATACAGGACGATAAAAAGAAATTTCTAGTATAATTCAAAAAAATTAAAAGGCGAAAAACACATTCATTTAATTCTTATACAAAAAATAATAATAAGAGCTTTATCAAAATCAAAAATCCCGCTCATCTTAAACTTCGGATATTTATATTACCATAAAACGACATATTGCATGCTAACATTGGTCATATTTATGTAATAGAAATAATATTAATAGAAATACAAAATCACGGAGAAATTGAAGTGTTTATCAATCGTCATAGTTCATTGATACTACAATTTGAAAGCAGATTATTATATTTAAATATGTTTTAAAATATAAACTTATTCTGGATATAATCGCGAATAGACTTTGATTTTCTTGATTTGTATATTTGAAGAATTAAAAAATCAATTTCCATTTTTTTTTAATGCATTAGTTATTCCAACTTTTTGGCTTAAAATATTTTTTTTGATTCAATAAAAAGATCGCTACTGTTAACTGCCCGAATCACTAAAGTAAGTACCTATGATGTGCTATTATTATTAACGTTTGCACTAATTAATCTCCTTATTTTTCGAAATCAAATTCTAATAGAATTTTTATTATAAAACATCAAAAACAGCTATATATATATCAAAATTAATTATTGTTAAATGTAGATGTCTATCAAAAATTGTATATACTCAAGATGCTTCTTATGTATGTCTATAAAAAAAAAATGATATTAAAATAGTTTCAAAAGTATCAATCTGCATAATTTCTGATCAACATCATCATAAATTCTCATAATTTCTTCAATAATAAACATGTTTTACTCTATGATTGACAACTATATCAAGAAACTCAGTCTTAACTGATTATAACTTACATTTTAAAAACCAACAACAATGCGCGTTCATAAAAATAAAAACAGCAACAACACACACATTTTTTTTTCTTTCTTCTTTTCATTTGTTATTTTTTTTGTTATCCCATTTCAAAAAATTTTAATTTGTTTCGCACGCAACGTGTTAGTTTTATAATATTTTATTATTATTGCTAAAGATATTTTTACTTTTTTTTTTTTTTTTGAAATATTATACTCGGTGATCTGTGTGTGTCTTGTAGGTATAGTTAATAAAAACTCATAATGCATATCGTACATAGTTTTAGTATTGTGTATGATTTTATTTAGGTGGAACTATATATTTATACTAAACTAGAAGATCTATAGCATCGAAATAGGATGTTACCCGACATGTAACACATTTGTATTATTTTAAAATATAAATGAAATGTATAATATAAGCGATTTATGGAAAATATAAGGTGCGGCTATCGCTGGTAATGTACAATGTACATAGAAATACATTTTAGAGAGTGTTTTTTTTTTTTTTAATACAACTTAAAGAGATTGAAAAATAACTACTTCATAAATCAAATCAAATGGCAAAAAAAAACTATATATAAAAATATTATGATGTAATTATAATAAGCGTGAATGCGGTGATAGGTTCATAGAATATAAATGATTTTTATTTTTCTTCATTTCAATATCCTTCGCTTTCTTTGAATTTTTTTTTTATTTCTTATTCAAAATTTCTAAATATCACATCGCTTTAAATTTTCTTTAAACACAATCTACTTACTGACTAATATTTTTCTATAGGAGATAGAAATTTGTTTATGAAAGACTCAGACGAGAAACCCGATTATTAGTACAATAAATTTATTCAAATTACAAGTGTATTTCTTTATTTAAGCAATTATTCAATCTTGAAAATGGCTTTATACGCTGAACAATAATAAAATATTAATTGAAGCATCTACATCCTTAAGAAATCTACGGAGTAAGCTGAAATTTCACTGATTAAGAATTTAAAAATAAAAATAAACATAGGCGAGTGAAGATCGCAAATATAAAATAGATGATTTATGAATTAAATCAGGTTTGTGCATTAAATTCATTCATTTTGTTGAAACAATGAATGATTATTATTTTATTTTTTTTGTTTTGCTTAAATTGGACTTATTAATAATAAAAATTTGAACAGCCCATAAAGATTAATATCGATATGATGGCACATATAATCATATAAGCCACACTACCGCAGACAATATGTGTGTAATACAACAAACAAACAAAAAACGAACAAAAATAAATGAAGAAGAAAAAAAAACACGACACCCGTACGCGACACATATTATAAGAATGACAAATTGTACACACAAAAATTTCTGCACAAATAAAATATAATATGTGCGCACTGGCACTTGATACCAAAACCGTATGTATCACATCAATTTCAATTTAATAACATATGCGAATATTGAATAACAGAGTGTGGTAGTTTTTAAGTTTAAGTTTTGGGTGTAAAATGGTAATGGTTTATGAAAAACTGAAGAAGAAATGTTAAATATGTTTCATATGGCACCGATCATTAATTTACAGTCAAATATTCTGTTTTTTCGGTTTGGTTATTTGTAATTCTTAGTCAAATAAAAACGAATCAGCGATATTTTTTTTTTTGGTTTTTTTTTTTCTTCACAAAAGTATAATAACAATTGTGCATGGGTGGAAAGAATTAAAAATAAAATAAATTCATGTGTTAAGTTCTGCTTGTACAAAAAATTAAAAAAAATGTCTTCTTGGTTTTTGGTTTTGTGTTCCTTTCCAATTCGAACATATTATTTTAGTTTATATTTTTCGCATATATTTAAGACAGTTGACTGTGTAATACAAAATGTTTTAATGTTTAAGGAAAACAACAAAAAAAAAATAAAATAAATAAAAATATGAAGAGAAACAACAACAGTTTAAATATCGATGATAAGCGCTTAAGCGTACTAATGTTTATGATATCGCTTCTTCTTAAATCTTTTGGGATTTTTTTTTCTTCTTGATTTGTTTATTTGCTTTGTTATTTAAGACCGTATGGCGGAAATTTTTTTTTTTTTGGCTGGTTTTTTTTTTAATTAATAAGTTTTCACCTCGGCTTTATTAAGACTAATTTTATAATCGTTATTCATTTATACGAGTATTATCCATTTATTTTTAAAAATATGCTTAAAACGATTTATATTCAAAAAAAATAAAAAATAAAGATTATTTTAAATTTTATTAAAATCAAAAATTGGTAAGTTAGGTAATCTTTGGTTTTATTTTAAGTGTACACAGACAGATATCTAAATATTCCACTTCTTCATTTATATATGAGTTAAAACTGCTATATTTTTATTTATTGTGAAATGTTGATAATGATAGAAAAAAAAAATATATGTACCTATAATTTTTTTTTATTTAATAAAAAGTAGAAGAAAAGAAAAATTAATAATAAATTCCGCCGTTGTCATACCGGAATCATTATTTTATTTTTTGTTTTTCGTTAGCTGTAATTCCAAATATTCCAAACGCTATTATTAAAAAAAATTTAAAATTAATAACATTGAACGACCATTTAAGTGATTTATTCGTAATGTGATATAAGTTGAGTATATATATCTGAACAGAGAAATACCGTTAGATTTTATTTTATATTAAATTTATAGCATGACCAGCAGCCGCACACTCTGGCACACACACATGACCAGATATTTAAAAAAAATATATTGGTGCTAAAGACTTGTTTTAAGGAACTTAATTTGGTGATTACAAACTGGTCATCCATGGTAAATAAAAATATATTTTAATTTCTTGACTTTGATATCGTGTGCCGTGTGCGTTCTACCGATTAAAACATTTTTTTTTTTAATTTTGTAAAATATTCATTGCTTTCTTAATATCAATATGAAAAGTATGAATTACAACACTGACATATTAATTTTTCTGTTCGTTTCTTATTTTTCAATATATTTTATTTATGATTTCTTATTATGGTTTATTATCATTTCGGTTTGACGGTGTGTGGCTTAAAAGGATGACTAGAGATGCTCCAAATTTTAATCATTTATTGTAAACGCAATGATTTTTTATTTTTCATTTATTTTTTTTTTTTGTTGATATTTTTGATGTTTATGGTCGTTGTTATTGCCCACGCGGTACCATACCTCTTCGTATTATTAGCTTTTTATATCGGTTAATATTGCGTTGCAAACCTGAGCACGGCGTACGTACAATAAAATATCGTTTTAAATTTTTGCTACGGATACGTGATTTAATTTAATTTAATTTGTTTTTATTTTTTTTTTTCATTCGTTAGAGTAGATCCCACATTTTATCATAAATTTTATCATTTTTTTATGAGATGGCCCTGAAATAGGTCGACAAGTCGACTCCATGTATTTTTATATTTGTGATGTACACAAAATAACTTTTTGCGCGAAGACATATTATTTAATCCAAAATTTTATGTATTTTTTTTTTTTCATTGTGTACAATGTCGCGCGTTGTAAATATGTTAAGAATTAAAAGGAGAACGAACTCAATAAATTCTTATCTTGGTTTCGTTCTTATTTATTTGTTGGATTTTGCAGTTATTTTGTGGAGAATTTTGTTTGTGTTGGAAGGTCATAAAGAACTTACAAAAAAAGAAGAGAGATTATTTTTATTGAATCACCCACTGCTTTCCGTTACATAGAAAACCATAAAGTTTTGTTAAACTTAATTGATTTGCTATTAGAATTTTCTGATTTTTCATTTTCTGAAAGAAAAAACAAACAAACAAATCGTATCATGCATCAATAGTATTCTAGTTGTAAACTTTGTAGTTAAAAAAAGAAAAAAAAAATTAGAAGATTGGTCAACAAATTGTCTGTAAATAGAAATAGTCAATATTTACATTTAAACTAGAGCTGACATAATTTGAATCAATTTGGTTAGCGTAACGTAAATAACAATAATGTCAACTAATTACATTAGCGATATTGGAAAATAATGTATTACGGAAATATTTTTTTAAAAAAAGTGTGATGTTAATAGATTCCAGAAATTAAGCATTTCGCGAGCAATCGACAGCACCCAAAAGGTAAAATATTTTATGAATTCACAAATCATGAGCTATTTTTTGTTTGTATGTTTCATTTCCATTTTTCTTAATACATATTTCCATTGAAATTTTGAGAAGATAAGCTAAACAATATTCTAAATCTTATACCAGTAAAAAAAAAAAAGAAGTGCAATCTTAGCTTATATTCATTCATTCAAAAACTTAAAAGTCGACATATATCCGAAAACATTATAAATATTATTAAGACTCATAATCACAACTTACTTTACTTTTAACATTATTGTAACAATCAATTACATTTCCATGTCAAAATTTAATATGGAAAAGTAAACACTTAAATAATATGCCGGTATATATAATATGGTTGTTTATATTATTATGTGCATGAGTGAGTAAGCAAACATTCTTTTTTTGTTGTTCGTTTATTCTTTTTTTTTTATATATATATATATATATGATATTTTTGTTGTTGTTATTGGTGTTATTATTGTTGTTGTTGGTAACATAGAACGTAATATGATCTTGTCGTATACCTCATAAACCTATTATACTATATATTTGTATAAGTACAAGCACAAAATGTTTTGTAGTATTATAATATTAGGAGGTAAAAACTGCCGTAGAGAAAACATTGTTATTCAATTATTGTTTGAATAAATCCATTCATTTTATATATAAAATATGCTTTACGCTCTTATAAAATAGGCAGGCACACTATATTTTATAGATTAACATTATTCATCATCTAAATGGTAACATGAAAATTAAGTCATGTCAAAAGGTGTTAATATTTATTAATATTATTTGCACACATTCATAGTTATTTATTCATAGTTATTATTATAGACATAGTGGTACTTAGAATATGGAACTTACGTAGGTAAAATAATGTTTAGTATGCAGATGACGTGTTTAATATGATTAAATTATATGCTAAATGACATTATAGAATTATCATTTGATTTGAATTGTTTAAGAATATTAGTCGTTAAGGAATTATATATTTACATTAAGAGTATATATGAATTGATAATTATATAGCTGCTGTTTTACTGACATTGTAAATATTATAAAATCGTTAGCCTTACAATTCACGGCAAAATAGAATAAGTTCGAAAAACTATGATTAAATATCACACATGATTACTTACCATCACAAATTATGGATTTTTTTCTCTTTAAATGATACTTTTGTGCTAGTTTTTGTTAATCGACTGTTAAAAAATTAATCAAACAATGAACCATTGATAAATCTTTACCACAAGTTATATTTAGTTAATCGCATATGAGTAATAAAATTATGGAATATATTAACCAACTATATGGTATAATAAATAAGATTTTCAGGACTGAATCAAAATAACAATTACGTTTTCTTCAAACGATAGTGTGAGAACTGCAACTCAAACAATGAGACATTCTTATAAATAAGATCAAAATTGTTTTTTTTTTCTTTATTTTAATCATTAATGATTAATAAGTCACCAGTTAATGTTGGTCAAGAAAGACCTTATTCAATAATTTATACATGCTATGTTCAACAAACTAAAAAAAAATGTAAAATTATTGTGGTAATAATGTGAAAAGATGTGGTTTTTCTTTTGCCACAACCACCTTCTTCACCATTTTGACGACTTCTCACCATATTATATATAAAACGATGCGTGAGATGAATGTGCCTGTAGATATTTATTCTGTTTCAGCCTAATGAATATTTTTTTTTTTTATTAACGATTGATGCATGCTTGAATTTGCACATATTAACCAAAAATGAAAATTGATTGAAATTAAACAAAACGAAAATGTGTAAAATGTAATGACATCAGTATCATATACATATATTTTTTTAACAATATAACGTGAAACGTGTCCCCTCAAGACAATCTGATATAAAACAACAACATAATGTACAGACGAATAGCATACATATTATATGAGTTATATGTTCAACATTGATGGTGATACTTGAAATTATTATAAACCGTGCGATATACTCAATATATTGTGTACAGAATTGTAGATACAAATATTGAATCCTTTGCTTTATTACTCGTACACGTAAAATTAAAAAAAAAAAAAATCACTCGATCCCTTATGAACCAATATATTTTATCTCGTATCTTATATTGTAAGAAAATAATCATGAAAATATTTTTCTACTGTTTTATGTTTGCAAGTACAATAAAAAAAAAAAAAGAAAAAAAAAACAGGCTACCGTTCTTTCTTTTCTGGAAAAAAAAATAAAAATATAAATAAATAAAAATTGTTGATGATCGCACGATCGCAACAATACACTTACTAAGCCAGCATTTTACATTAAATTTTATATTTTACAATATTATTATTATTATATTATTGGCTGCAGGCATATAAAATATTTCTCTTTTATGCATATTATTTCAATATCCAATATGCAGGCATTTCATGTAATATGTTGAGTTGAGAATGAATAATAATAATAATAATAAAGAAAAAAATAAACGAATAGTATATAAACATTTACGAAATTCTACGGGATTAAAGAAAAAGCAAAAGCAGGTCCATTCATATTCATATCATAATCATATCTACACACAAACAATATCTTTTAATAATATGTAATAATATATAAGTTATAACCATCGTATTAAAAGAGGAATCATGCCGACATCATAATAAATTTATAATAATATTTTGATCTTAAATGAATTTTATTATATTTCATCTTATTATTATTATTATTATTATATTATTATTATTATTATTATAATAATAATAATAATAATAATAATAATAATAATAATAATAATATTAATATAAAAATTTATATAAAATTAATGTGTATAATATAAATATATCATGTACTTGTCACCGGTGTCAAAACATGCCAATTTACATGATCGAGATTATTTTATTAAATGTTTTTTTTTTTTTTTTAATTTTTTGTTGTTTTGTTGTAAATCAATTAGGTATAGCACATGTTGGTGGCTGAATGCGTCAGCATTTTTAATATTCCATTGCGGTTACCTATCCATATAGGATTAACATTAAAATCAATTAAATTCATTCAACAATTTAACGCCATCAGAAGATTATCGTTTTTCGTATGGTTTACAAATATATTATTACCCGGCTTGTTACATATTAATTTTAATTTGTATTGAAATTGATATCAATATTAATGCCTTTAGACATTTTCATAATACCACCATAATGTCTATGTCTACCAAAAAAAAAAAATTACAAATACGTGTATTATGTGGTGACTTGATAAATTATTTATATTAAAAATATATGACTTACCGCGATATATATACGTATGTTAAATAAAAAAAAAAATCGTTTTATATCTATTTCATTCACTGTATGCAGATCGATTTAATGATGAATATTTTGAATTCAAAGCAGATGGATCAATTAATAATATTTGACATGATCATGTCATTGTATTGATTTCATCAATATCATTGAATTATTATTATAAATGATTTATAAATACAATAAAATCCTATTACAAAACAAAGATTATTTTTGGAATTTTAAATTGTGTTAACTAGCGATTATTTTTACTTGTCATAGATTTGGTTTTTTGATAAGATTTTGTTTGTTTGTTTTTTTTTTTTTTTGAATAATTAATTAATTTTAATTTTAATCATTGTTGGCTTATGTCGATTTGTCTTGTCATTATTAGTAGTGATTTTTTTTTCTTTTCTATTATTGTATTTAATATTAATTAACACGTATAATATTTAAAAGTTGTTATTAGTTTTTAAGCTGACTGATATACTCAATAATTTATGAGATAGTGATATTTAAAAAGTAACATTTTATAGATGACTGTTGACTTCCCAATATAATATCTATATATATATATTTATTTAATAAAGGATATGCTATTTACCGAGTAGCAATGTCATCTTTTAATTATAGTATTTATCAATTTGATTTGGTATGAGGGGCTTCTCATTTAAAAGATTAAAGATCACAAATATATAATGTGCATCGCTAGATATTGTTTGGCCATAACTTATCATGTGTAATACATAGATGCCTTAAGATATATTATCATTTGATTATAATCAGCCCTAATATACTTTCTTTCGAAAGTTTCGTTATAATCTTATAAAACTATTTAATGTACCTAATCAACAGTTCTTCACCTGAACCGAATTTTAACCAATTTGCCATTCCGTAAAATTCGAAATAACCCAAAATATATTAACTTAATGACATCTAAAGTGCACGGCACACAAATTAAAAATTAATTTTTAATAGTGTCAATAAGTACATTGAAAAAAAGATCCAAAAAATATATATAATTTTAAAAGAAAAAAAAAACCAAAAAAAAGCTGTAGGGCATAAATCTTAGCGATTCTCATATAAACCAATCATCGATTTCTTGTGTGGTGCTCACCAGTGTGAACTGTATTCATCTTGCGGTTTATATTATAATAATAATAATAATAAAATAAAAGAAAAAAAACAAAAACAAAAACAAAAACCTTTTAATGTAAAGACATATCCCTTGAGTATATTTTTTATTTCTGTATCTTTTTTTTTTATTTCTGTAGTGACTGATCATGATCATCAATCGCACACAATTTCAGAGATGAAATGATATTTACCGCGCGATAATTTTTGTATTCTTTAACAAGTTCGTTCAGTTTGTGAAGCTACATCAGCTACTGGTTGTTTTCTGATGTGTAGAATTTAAGTTATTCTCTTTTCTTTTCTCTTTTATTTATCCCTTTTTTTTAGTTAAATAAATGATGTGTGATTGTAGTCATTAACTGAGCTACGTTACGGAGAGGATGTAATTAATGTGTGCTATGAATATTTTGTATGTGCATAAATAAATGAATTGATGTTTAATTATAAGAAAAAAATCATATTTATATTAAATTCGATTATAAATTCATAAGAACTAATAAATTTGCATAAAGATAAAATGCATCGTAAATTATATTTATATGTTGAGCTCAATCTATTGGCTAATGCATTTAAATATAGCGGTAGAATATGTGACGCAAAGAACGAAAACAAAAAGAGGAAGAATACGGGTCTACGGATGCTCAAGAATCAAGGAGACGAATTTCGTTGTATGTGTATATTATGCTAAATCTACCCTACTTTGTACAATTTTGGTCTTTAGCATTTATTTTCTTTGGGTGTATGTGTGTTTTTTATTCTACCAATTTTTTTTTTTTTTGTAAATTAAAATTAACATAATATTCATTTTAAGAATGATAATCATGAGAATCAAAAAAAGAAAAACGAAAAAAAGATAAACAAAAATCATCAGCGATATTAACACGATATAGATTTTCTGATGTCACGCATAATATATGCGACAGCACAGAGATCGGTCGACATCATATCAATTAATTTTTTTTTTATTAAAAGCAATCCCATTATCATTTTAATTAACATACATTCGCAGTTAAGATTAATTACAGCTCAAATTTAATACGGTTCGAATATTATACGTTTTGAGCTCTAAAATAAGTTCAATCAGATAAGTTTGCTTCGCATAATATCGTTTATTTATGTGGCTTTACCTCACATATAGATTCATTATTATTACAGCAGAGAGGTTGTCGCATTTAACAACTTTTTGTTGTTGTTGTTGTTATTACCTGTTGTGGTTGTTCTTTAAAATTAAGTTTAAAATATAAATTTAATACTAAACCAAAAAAAAATCAAAAGAATATTAAAAACAATTCATCTGTCAAAAATAAAATAAAAAAAAAACATCGAAAACAAAAAATAACAGAAAAAGAATGAAAGAGGTATTTGCTCGACATATTGAATGATCGATAAATGCCGATTGTACATTTTAGTCGATATTATGCGTTGGAACGTTGATAGGTAATTGGTTTACGCCCTTCATTTCAAATTTAACAAATAACTTTTTTTTTCCCTGTTAATTATAAAATTAAACGATGAATGAGGAACAAAAATGTACATTTCGATTGAAATGAATCTCTTTTCAGTGGTTTCGATTGCAAAGCAGATACCAAAGTGTACATAACTTTTTTTTTCATGATTTAATGAATAACTATAATAAATTCATTTAAATTCATGTTTTTCGTTTGTTTAAATGACAACAACACAACAACAACAACAACAAAATTGTTTTTTTTTTTTAGTATTGATGTTAAATTAATTTTTGAATAATTCAATAATCGAGAGAAATAAATTACAAGATGATGCAAAATATTATAAGGCTGATAAGCTCTTCGTACATTAGGTGCGAATATGTGTTATCCACTTCGCTCTCATGCATTTCAATTTTTTAATTATTTTTTCTACATCTTTGTATATTTATTTAGGTCTTTTCAGGGATTTTAAGGTCGGTATTATATTTCTGATACAGAATGGTACATATTTCTTTTATATATTGGATTTTTCTGTCATAAGTCCTAGAAGGTGCTAATGTTAAAATTAATTAATTCTATGCTAATCAATTCGAAAGATAAAATAAATTAAAAGTTCTCTCTAGCACTTTTGCTTCGAATCGTTGATAAATGTATGATTTTTTTTTTCAGTTGGATATCTAAGTTTTGTTCATATTCAATTCAAATATTCAGTAGATGCTCTTTAAGATCAAATATATTGTTCCCATAAATTCAGATATTTTTCTCATAACTTCGGATATTTTTCCCATAACTTTTGGTTTTTTTCCCCATAAAGTTTGGATATTCTTCCCATAAACACTACGTTTATGCCGGTTCGACAGTCTGTCGTATGACAGTCTGTCGTATGACAGAATTTTTACATTAGAGTAAAGAGATCAACATGTATAGTTGCTCTCTTTATTCTAGTGCAAAAAATCTGTCGTACGACAGACTGTCGCACCGGTATACGTATAACCGTAGTATATATGGGAAGAATATCCAAACTTTATGGGAAAAAAAACCAAAAGTTATGGGAAAAATATCCGATTTATGGGAAAAATATCCGAATTTATGGATGATTTATCGTCCTCCGCTCTTTAACTATATGGCCAAATACTTTATGATTACCAATAATAATTTTAAATATAAAATCCATGAGTTCATTATAATAAAGAAATGAACAATTAAATAAATACTATTAGAAAGTGAAGTAATAAAAAAAAAAAAAACTGAAAACAATTACATTTAAAAAAAAATATATATAAAATCTTGCACTATATTATGGCTTAAATATTTAGTTAAAGTGTCGTTTTTGATATATTTTCTTAAAGTAAAACAATAGATAATAACTTGAATCATAAATTTATTACCAAATAAGAACGATTTGACTTAAATCTTATAACACATTTAAAAAAAAAAAAAATTAAAAATAACACACAGTCACACCAATTTTTATTGAATATTTTATTTTATTTGGAATAGTGCGTAAAAAGCGAAAGAAAATTAATATTGTTTCCCATCACCATCATAAAATCACACGATAAAAATTAATGATATTAAAATAGTTTAGAGTAGAAAATCGTTAATGGACTGAAAACGTATAGAAAATTAGTTTCTCTTTGAATATTAATAATATTAAAGTATTGGGTATTTGAAAGATGTAATTAAATTATATAGTTCTATGTGGTAAATTTGTTGAACACAGTTTTAAAAATTAATTGCATTCCATTGGTTGATATACTCGTTTATATATAATAATAATTCAAATGATAGAAATCGTTATTGCGAAATTGAAACATCCTTGTGCATAAAAAAAACTCTTTAGAAACAATAATAATATTTTGTTTGAAGAACACAAAAATGAAAACGACTCATTAAAGAGAAATCAAATAGTTGAATGATTATTATTTGATCAAATTTAAGAATCGGTGCACGGTTTTATCATACTTTTCTCATATTTCTCTCTTTTTTCATCTTGATTACTTCATTTTTGAGAAATTTGAAAAATATTGAAAAAAATCAAGTATTGGTTTGACAATTTTTTTTTTCTTAATCTCAGGATTGGCCGGGCGGATTTTGATGGTCGATATAAAAGACGCAGAATTGTTTTTTAAGAAAATCATCATAAATTCTGGTATTATTGGCATTTACAATGTTTTAAATTTCATTAAAAAAAATCCTAAATATATATAATTAGTTTTTTTATTATTAGCAAATAGATAAAACTTTCTGAATCCCTATATCAGAGTCCATACAGTTTCTTATTATATTGAATTTAACGTATTTCAGATATGCGTTGCATTCGCAACATTATGCAATATTTTATTAAAAAAAATCAATTTGCAGTTTTATTCATTTGAAGTTATAGATGATTTTTTCTACGTTAACTACTAATGTCTGTCTACAAAATACGATTCAGGCATAATAACATCGCTTTGAAAACTAATCGTTCTTTAAATTATCTAACTTTTAACTTCTTCTTATAGTTAATCAAAAATATATAGAAACGTATAATAAATGATTATTAGTAAATTTATGGTGCCCCCCATACAATTAATAAATACAAATAATTTATACCTGACCGCACAAATATAATTGATGTTTAATTTTTATTTACAATGTGATTGATGTGATTGTATACTTTTAATATCTAAAATCAATTGTATTTAAAAGGAGTTATTATTGTTAATTTTTATTATTATTTATTTAACGTACTTCGTAATTGAAAAACAGAAGAAAAAGAACAAAATAAAACAAAACAAAATATAAAAAACATCGAATTACATAAAAAGAAATAACTTTAACTGAACTTAGTGATATAAAAAAAAAATGAAAAATAAAATTTTTAATAAAAAAAAAATGAAGAAAATATAATTTATGTATTAATCGTTTTATATTCTATAATTTACAGTAAAAACTGTGAGAAAAATTATTGACCTTAATTTGATAGAAAATCTCTCATTGCATGATTACATAAGCAAAATACTATTTACAGCAGTTTTATTTTCAATTTTTTGTTTTGCTAAACTGCAATTTATTTAATTTTTTCTTGAAAAACAATAAACTGGCAAATCAAATAGATTTACCATTTCCATTTTTATTCTTTCTTTCTTTGCACATACGCTTTAGAAGCATCATTTTTTTTGTTTTTTGAATTAAATGCTATTAGAAATAGATGAAATGAGATTTAAAATTTATAATTCAATTATATATATTTTGGAAACAAAAAAAAAGAAAAAAAATTAATAATGCTGAGCAGTCACAAAAGTTGCGATTTATGTAAGTGGAAAATTATACTCTGTATATATATTATTATTATCTAAATTTCATGAAATTCTGGAATTCTTCTTAATATACATTGTAATTAATTAATTTCTATATTAGAGTAACGTATAGAAATTGATATTAAAAATAACGCTACAAAAACACTTATAGTGAATAAAGAATAATTGATCTGATTGCATTTCAGCTGCTTATTTTTTTTTTATTACAAACTTGTGATCCTGATAAAAGTATTTATAAAAAGGAACATTCATTTTAAACGAAACAAATATGAACGTGAACAAAATGCATGGGAACGACTTTAAGGCACTGTACAACAATAATTAATCAAAATATTACACAAGCCTACCATTTTACCAATTTATTCATTATATGTTTTATACTCTTTGCAAATGTTGTCTGTTATGCCTGTCGGTATTTACGTCTTCTCAGTTTAAATTTAAAACGGTTTTTCTATCTGACAAATACTTAACTAGAGAAAAAAAAAAAAACGAAACATTTTATTCTCTAATTCAGATAAACCAAATATAAAATAATTCATAAATAAAATATAATAAATGATTGTTGGATATTTTTGGATAACAATAACAATAATCACAATATGAAAAACTTTTCGTTTTCTATGTAAAGTTTGTGTGGAAAATATTTTGTCAGATATGTTTGTCTTGATGGCATATTATCAAGGGATCAGTAACAAAATAAATTCTCTATAGCCATTGCAAGTATCCTGCTGGGATATAATTTATATGTGACGACTTTTCCTTCTTTTTTTTTTTGCAAAATATCTAAAAAATATTATTAATGTTTTATTAAACGATTCATTGTATTTCGTTCGAAATAAATAAAAAATTCTTTAAAGTATTTTGTTTAACAAATTAAAAATTTTGAAAACATTAAATATTTGAATTACATATCGCATTTTTTATGATTTATTTATTTATTTATTTATATATATATATATATATTTTTTTATTAATGTTCCACATTGATCTCCTCTATTTCTAAATATAGAATTAGTCGTAGGTCTATATTGTTTCTCTTTCTCTCTTAAAATTTAAAGATCAACAGAAAAGAAAAACCAATTCAGACTTAAGTAGGTATAGATCACATATAACCATTAACTATATAAGAATCTATCAACATATATTGTAAGCTCAACTTCAGTATATAAATTTGACATTGTTTGTTTTGTATAAATAAATGATGAAAAAAAAAGGTCAGTTGTTGTTGGAACATATTCAATAATGATGCAAATGATTCATCATTTTATTTTAACCGGATGCCATCAAAAATATGCTTCTTTCGAGAAAACTATACATATATACATTATACATAACATTCAATTGGCAAATGATTAATAGTTCTGATTCTGATTATAAACACCTCTGTTTAAATGTACAGTACCGTCACAACCTTTGTACCTACACACGATACATCTGAATTGAACATTTAAGTATACAATATATTTTTTTAAAGCCGTATTAAAAGGAACAACTTTGTTCTCATAGACGACCTTCCTTGATGATTATAATGACATTTTACAGAATAACCAAAATATTCGGAGGTAATTTTTTTATGGGAATTTGACATTTTTCTTTCCTAATTATAAAAAATATTCTCAAGAACATATTCTATAAATAATCTAATCAAGTATAAAATCTATAACTAAAACTAATTCAATCCATCCAACATTTAAATTACTATAAAGAAAATTCCATTAAACTGTTTAAAGAAGAAAATAAAGATGCCAATAACTACAGAAATTTCGTGTATATTACATGTTGTCCAATTAAAAACAGAAACAACACAATTCACGTACCAAACATATAATAATATACAATGTTGTACCTAACTGACCTATACATTTGTTGTAGATTGGTATATAAGTTACTTCTTATATATACTGACTCAAAAACTGAATATTATACATCGAACAAACATAAATCACAATTCAACCAAAAATTCATACATAAATGAACTTAATCCGTAATACATATAATTTGGGTTAGGATAGGCTTTAAACACAATACCATACCATCAACTCCATTCAACATACTTTTAAATAACAAAACAAAACGTTTATTTTGCATGTACTTATGTTATTATGTTTTGTAACTTATACAAATATTTTATAATCATATTGCTTGCATGAACCCAAAATGCGTGAAAGAAGAGAAGACAACATTTTTTAAGGATTTTTTTTTCTTCCGTTGTTGTTTTGCGTCATCTTGATCATTAGTCAAAGTCGAAAATACTATTCATTAAAATTTATCATATGGCATTACTGAATTATATAAATTTTGTTTGTTTGTTTTGTGTTTTGTGTTTTGTGTTTTTTTTTCGTTTTACCTTCTAAGCTGTTTGTGCTGTGCTGTTTGTATATATTTTATGATTATTACATGGTACCCGTAACTACTTAAACATATACATGATCATGATCATGTATCAAAAATTGGTTTTTGCAAGCAGATTGTTCAGTATTTTTTGGTGTTACAATTCATCATTTAACAACATTTGTATTATCACAATTTCACATGCAAACAAGCAATGCGATTATTTTGATAATAAATTTTAATAAAAAACATAAAATATTTTGAGCGTTAAATAAAAATTAAGTATTTTGCAAAATAATATTTGTATAAAAATTTTGAATTCTGTCAGTGAAACCAAATTCTATGATTAAAGAGTAAGGTATATTAACATATATCATGTTTTTTTTTAGATATTTGTTGCACAGATTTCCTTAAACCTTTTACATGTCGACGATCGCATCACTTATGATATTGAGATTTTTAATTTTCAAATTTTAATTTAGTTTTACGGAGTAAGCATTTCAATTATTTTATTCAAACTGTCTGTGGAGTTTATTACAATCTCTCAAGAGATTAATAAAATCGTAAAAAACATTTTCTACTGAAAATTTAAAAATGTAAAAATATTGAAGCAAAAAAAAAATCATTTACAAATCATACATCAATAATAATTTTCTAACAAATTTTTAAAATAAACATTGAAACCACTTTCTTCATTGGAGACACACTCGCAATAAACAACTTTTATTTAAATTTTACGATACCAACAATTATCACAGAATGTGTGCTCTCCGGTATGTTTGCTATTTCAAAAAAAAATCTAATGAATTATATAGCTTATAATATGTTTATAACACAAAATAAATGAAATTTATTGCATAGTTTCATCTTATAATAAAATTTTAAAGATTATGTTATTAGTTTAAAAACAATTATTGTTTTATTCAATTACGCCTTTTCGCCCATAACACATAAATGAAATATAACAGCACCCAGCATCCATATAAGATTATTGGTTGCTATAAGATAAATAAATGACTTCGATTTCATCTTCTATATTAGCAATGGGAAGATGAATATATGTCTACACTCTTAAAAATAGTACGAACAAAATAAAACGTTTAAATAATTGAAATGTTTCTTAAATTACTATAAGACAACTAGCGACTTTGGTTGATGTTTAATTTATCTCATTTAAGTACTTTTTTTATATTATTAAAATATTTTGCACAATTTTTTTGAAAAACATTACTAAACGAATTCCATTGTATTTGTACGAATGCAACTCAGAGAACAGATTTATTTTTCAATTGGCTATTCTATAGAAATCTTATTTAATTCGTATTATTAACATTCGAAGTAGTGATCTAGTGGAAACATATATCTAAAGTATTATGCAGAATATTTATGAAAAACGAAAGTGCTTAAGGAAAATTCCATACTTGATTTGGCGTGTGTTTATAGACAAAAAGTTATTATTTGAAAATTTCTAGGTCAATGCAACTGTTTTGGATTCTCTTGATCAAGATGTTGCAGAAAATTTATCGAATTTCTCAGAAAATTATAAATTTTAGAGTTCCCATAAATGACCATTTTAACAGTGTATAATCAAAGAGGCAAAACTCATTATTAAAATTAATTTCTATTCATCTATTTTCACCAATTAAAAATAAGTTAAACCATGTTTTAGCTCTAAGATAAATACAGTCTATTTTGTCTGGTTCAATGATTACACTAATTCATCAATATTATAATTTGTATAAACAATTTTCCCATCTATTGTTTTTATATTATTTTGATAATAAAACTGCATTTTACGCGTCCGTCACGCCAGCGCACGACTTTTGGAATTAAGATTATCAGACCATTGTCCAAAAATGTCCTCAATTAGTCCTATTTGTCCGACCAAAAATTATCATTTCACAAAGGCAAAATTTATTATATAATTGGGTCAGAATAATATATTTGAGAAACTAGAGCCCTTGAGGGGGAACTAAAAGCTCACAAAAATTAAAATTTCTTCAAAAACACCAAAAATAAATCAAAATTAAAGTTCCATTTACTTCTCGGACAAATGAGGACAAATTATAATTTTTGTTCGAACATGTTGGACATTGCAAGGCCCATGCTAGGACACTATTTCAATAGCCCTAATTCGAAAAGTCGTCCGCTGGCAAGACCGACGCGCATTTTACAATTGATCGCTTTGAAAAGAAGGAATATGAAGAAAAAAAACTCCCACATCGCAACAAATGGATCACATTTCCAACAATAATAAATTAATATATGACAATAGATAGATAACAATGCAATTGTAAATGTATTTATTATGTACATAAAAATGATTTGATCACAATATTCACTTGTATCATTTTATAAAGCCATACCAATTTTTATATTGAATAATATTATAAAATATATCGTATATGAGTGGTTACATACAATTACACTCTATTTTATGTACAATTTCTCTTTAAAATTAATTGCAACAATTTCTTTTGCGGTTGGAAAGTTTTGCGTACATATATTCTTATTTAAGTTGCTGGTTTTATTATTGCTGAAATGTGATTGGCGAATGTTGGTATTTGAAGGCGTGGCTTTTTATATTCAATATTAAATTATAGACAATTTTATTTGTTTCATATAATATTATAAAAATAATAAATATTATTTATATATTAAAATATCGCGCATTAGATTGTATATTTATTAATGCTATAAAATATATTAGATTTAATACACATATATATATTATTTTGCTCTATCGGGGTCCATTCGGTTCGTATATACCATTTTTTTTTCTTTTTAATCCATGATCAACATATAAGCAATAAATGTACAGATAATAATATCTAATAAATAGAAAATTGAACTGGGGATCGTGCTAATCGTATTATGGGAAATCCAGTATTCGATCAATCGATCGCGATATGTTCTATTACACCTTTCATACTTTATGCAATAGAAATATCTAAATATACCATACGACTTACACGATCACATCGCGTATTATTACAAGTTTACGAATAATAAAAACACATTTAATATACCGGCAGTATAGGCATTTATTTGCTGTGTGCTGTGTGCATATTTATATAAGTATTATACAGATTTTCGTTTAACTCTTACACGCAGTAGTTGTATATTATTGTATTTGAAATTCAATATACAGCAAACACGTCATTGCTTCAAGCATTAATTCACTCTAATCAAATAATGTACCTGTTTAGTGTGTGCATTATTGTATATTAAAATTAAATATTGATGGTTGGTGGTAAAAAGTAATATTGGTAGATATGCTATGCTATTTATCTATCCTATCAGCTTATTGCATTAATAAAATCATAATGCAATGCTGTATTATGATTATTTTATTTATTCTTTTTTTTTCTTTTTTACTAAATAAAAATTAAGTAAATATCTTAGAAAAAGCAAATATTAATTAATTATTTTCAATTAAGAAATGCGGTGATAAAATGAAAGTTATGCATTAATTTTCTTCCTGGTAAATCAGGTGAATTTGTTAGTACGAACTATACGACCCCGTAGAGATATTAGTGGAAGAAATATTGTTAGCACATTCGACATCCGCATAGTTCGTTTATGTTGGGGAATGTATTTGTATATACCGTCATGTTATTATGACAAGTTTCTAACAATATAGAGTTTTCTATATATGTTAGAACCTTTTTATAAGGATGCATCTAATATCGATATTAATGGTCTTCTCTTTTTGTATTTAACTATTTTCAAAACATTCTTGTTTATTTTAAAATTTAAACAGTATCTAATTTTGAGTATGCGGCTGTAAATTTAAGAAACATTATATAATTATTTTTATTATTTTTATGTAAACAACATCGCATTTTATTTAATATCGCTTATCAAATTTCTATTCTATTTAACCGCTAATATCTTTAAATTTTCATATATTTTTTCAAATTTTAATAATACTGCGTTGTATCTGTTGACTTGAAGTTATTAATTTGATAAATATTATCGTATTTGAAATCTCAGTCAAAAGACTTAAGTGACGAACTTAAGTAAATGTATTATTTTCTAAAGGTATTGAAGAAACAGCTCGCCTATAACATTTCTATCGCAAAATACGAGTTAAATCAATTTACCAAAATTAATGATTCATTGTTTGATGTCAAAGAAGTTATGAAGATTGCAGAATTTTGTTCTAGGATATGCTACGTGTTGTTTGTCAAGTAAGTTATAACTATTTTTTTTTTTTAAATGCTTGTAAGAATCGTAGGTTATTCTTAATAGATACAAAAACTCATAGCAATGACCTAAATGGTTTCACGAAAGAAAAGAAAAAAACAATGACAAAAATATCTGTAATTTAATTAGTATTAAACTTGAGACGTTAACTACTAGCAAATAGCTCGTATATTAACAACTTCTTTTAAAAAAAAAAAATTAATAGCATTTCATTATAAATACAGCGAAACGTGAACTAATTTTATAAAGAAGGCTGAAATGTGTGGGCTCATCAAAATAAATATGGTAACAATAATAAATAAAACAATTTATAATATAACCGAATGGTAAAAAAAAAGTGGGTAATAATCCTAATTCAACTTTAAATTGATCTCAATTCATGACATTTATGGTAAATTGTATAATATTTTAAAATTCAAAATTTTGATGTGAAATGAATGTGTATATCGAACATTTTTGAGCTCCAAATAAAAGGAAATTTACGTTCTTTACTAAAAAAAAAAATAATTTATGAAAATTACATTATTAAATCATTCTGTTTTTTTTTTCTTTCTTTCTTTGTCAAATGAAATTATTTTCTATTCAATTGTCTAAGCAAATAACATATGCTTTTAATATTTGCAAAGAAATTTACATTTCTTATTGGATGCTAAATTTTAACATAAAATTAAATTTATTTAATTTCAAAATTAAAATGTTTAGTTATGAATCATTTCGAAATTGTGGTTTATTGTTGTTTTATTATGACGCAACCAAAAAATAAAATAAAAAAACGTTTTGTCAACAGAGTATTTAATTGACAATGGCTTGGTTCCTACATCCTAAATACAAAACGAACCATATAAAAAAATAAAATAAAAAATAGACACGACAAACGAGTACTAAACAGAGCAACAATAAATAAAATACTTTTTTTTTCGATTCGAACCATTTTAGGTCAAAAATAAAGCAAAACGCGTACAAATATTATATTATGTATTTAAAAACGGATGACCGAAAAGAAGAAAAAAAAATGATGATGAATTTATTAAATATTTATTTCCATAAAACACTTAGTCACACTCTCAAATAAAAGCACTTAACTCATACGACACACACACAAATATGTGAGCACCTTTTAATCCTTTATCGTTGCAGTTATTGTAATATGACCTTTTTAATTCGCTCTGTTGACTCTTTATTCTTGCCATTATTTGGCTGGTTTTGTTTTCTTTACAGTTTACATATTATTATAATAAATTGTTTGTCATAAAACTAGGGTTTATTTTTCGGATTGTGTGTGAGATCAGTTTTATTTATTAAACCCTTTCAAGTACATGGTATTCATCATGTTAAGCGGTTAATAAAATTAATATGAAAAAGTGCAAGAAAAAAAGAAAAAAAGAAAAAAAGAAAAAAAAAAGGAACAAAGTCATAAATCAGTCAAGGCGATTTAATTTGCTTCATCGTATTTATGTATTTTCGTACAGCTAAAATATAAAAACACCTTAGGTAAGATATGAGTAGCTGCTAACTTACATTTCTGTATTAAATATTTATTATGCACGTCTTCATAATGTATTATATGTGATTATGCATAATAGCTCATTTACACACATTTATGAATTAAAAAAGAAAAAAAAAAAGAAACCAGGTAAGATATAAACGTTATTAATATTTTTCATTTGTCTTCTTTTATTATATTTAATAATAATTTTTTTTTTTTTCATATTTTTAAGTGATATTTATTTATTTTTTGTGTGGCTTTAAAATTCTACTTTTTCAATTTTAAATTATTGCAAAAGTAATTCGGGCACTCTTTTTCTGTGATTATTTTATTTGAAATCTGATAGTTCTGTTTGTTTTTAATATAACGGCAATTATTTATAGTTTCAGAATTAATTTTACTTTGCAGTTTCCTTATGACTCCTATGTTTATTTTTCATATTTCTAATACATTAAGTTTCTTTACAACTAACGCATTTCAAATGTGCATAGCATTGGATTTGGGAATACAATTACATTATATGTATTTGCCACAATGAAAATTTCTACTACTACTACACTACTACTACTGGAATATCGTTAATTTATAATTTGATTTATTTGAATTCGTAACGCTTTTGTTCTACTTAAATACGAAGAAATCATTTTAATATTATTCTATTTAATCAATAATTTCACTATTTTCGTTAACCACCTTTAATATATGAACTAAATTCAATAAAACCCACTTTAATAATACATATACTTACCAATTAAAGTGTAAAAGAAAAAGACGAATAATACTCAACTCATAGTGTCATATAGTCCGTACAGTAATTAAAAAAGTTAAGTTTAATTTAAATATAATTAATTAGTGTTATGATTGTGGTTTAACCATTTCATATGTAGGCAGATTAAGATAAAAAAAAAAAAAAAATACAGATATTCATAAATGAATGAACATTTTACAATTCATTGATAAGTATTAAGTATAATAATATACAAATTCTTGAAAATTTGAACTATATATAATGTGCTCTGTTATTAAATTGTATTGTTATGGTTTTGTTGTGGCATATAATATGTATACATTTCAACCACAATTTATTGGTGATGGTTGAATATTATGTTTGCTTACCGCATTTTATGATTGATGATAACTTAAAATATGATTAAAATCATTTGTTTTTCATTGAAGATTTATAACATTTTTCAGAACTAATGTTTTTTTTGTTTTTGTTTTTTGTTTTTTTTTTATTGTTTTACTGAATATATTATTTTTCTTTGGATGGATGACAGGAGTGTTGTATATAAATTATATGATTTATTAGTTCAGTGTTATTAGAAATGGTGTCAAGTGCGGTTATTTTTATTTATTGATGCGTTTTTTCTTCAAGATTTCTGTACATTGAAATACCGCAGTTATCGAACGAATCTGTAAGATCAATATCAACATCATCATACAACTGATAAATTATGAGTTTATGTGGGTGGTTTTCGGTCTATCGTTGAATATATATAATTTTATGGCAGAAAATAATAGGTTGCAAAAATTAAAAATGAAAAAAACAAACAAAAAATTTTGTAATATCTCAATGGTTTTATGCTATACCATCAGTTGCTATTAAATAATTGATGTTAAATATTGATTTATAGTTTGTTTTTTCTTCTTTTTTTTTTAATATATAAAACCTATAAACGAAATAAAGCTAATGAACCCTATTTATTTTCTCTTAAATTCAATTTAAATTGCCTTTCATTTTGATTTAAACTTTTAATTTTTAATAAACTGTTAATAAAAATTTTAATGCATTGCCATTTAACTTCTTCTAATTATCTTTTTCGTAAAAGTAAATTGCTTCATTTTATTTTTTATCATATTTAAAATATTAAATATATTACATGTAGCTGACAGTCTGTCATTTTCATCATACATTACGTATCATCAAATTATCATCAATAACATTATAAGAATTTTGTTTTCATGTGAAAACGGTGCTTAAATTATGCACATAAGAGAAATTACGTACGTATAACAGTCAATAATATGACTAAAAGACTATGAAGAATATATAATGTTCAACTGAAACGATTTTGAATTATCCCAGCACCTGACGAGTTAAGAATATAATAAAAACAAAAATATGATTGTATTATTATCGTGTAAAAAAACAAATATAAATTGAAAATAAATTGAAAATAAAGACAACACCAACAATAAAAAAAAAAAAAAAAACAGAAAGAGTTTTGACTTTATTATGACTTTTAAGATAATAAAACTGAATAAATGATTATAAAAACAGATGAAAAATATTAAAATTTATTGACGCGCACATTTCATTTTAATCATTTTCTGTGCCAAAATGTACCACAAATCCGTTTTTTGTTTTGTCTTAAAAATTATGTTCAAAAAATATTTTAACAATAATTATTATTAATTCACGCAGTGATTTAATTGTTCTTGCGTTCCTCGCTTAACATTTTTATTTTTATTATTTTTATTTTTGAATAACCTGTCTTCAAAACTGACAAATTATTACGATGGTACTTAGCTCATATGGAACATTGTTGAAGCCGAAAACATTAATATTTAAAAACATATTCGCTTTTAAAATGAAAATAATTAATAGGTCGTTAATAATAATGAAAATTTATATTTTTTAAAATAAATTTTGACATTTATTATTTTGAATTCTTTTCGTTGCCGCAATAACTTATTAGTTTTTATTACTTTTTTTTTTTCTTTTGTGAAGTTTCTCTCGTTCTATCTTAAAGAAAATCACTTTATTTGTTGTGGCAATTTAATAATTGTGCATTTGATTCGACATTATCAGCTTTGTAATAGTAATTTATTGGTTTTCTTGTTAAATTTTCTAAAAGAAAATATTTTATGAAATTGAAATGAAAATTAGCAATGGAAAGCGTAAACAAAAAAAATGTATAATGTGTAGATCTGTATGACGTGTGTGAACAATACCAAAACAATACAAGAGTTAGAAAGTCAAATAGAAATAACATCAAGTTGAATTTAGAGCTTATTGCCTAGAACAGTTAGTTAGAACAATGCACCCATAGGCACCGAGAGTACAAGAGCAAAAATATTTTTCATGAGCAAAAAAAAAAAGGTCTTCTTCTCCCCTTAGAATACAGAGCCTAATTCAAACATTTAATGGTTAGTACAGGGGCTAATATACATTTATCGATTTGAGTACAGGGACTAATTGATACATTTGAATGTTTTCGATTTGAGTGCAGGGGTTCGAGCCTTTGAGTACGGCAGTAGTCGGCGTCTATGAATACAGCACAAAAACAATGTACCAATAAAAATATTTTTATATATATACTTATATTTTATTTTTGTCAAATTTAACAATAAAACAAAAGTTTCTGTCACATGCTCTACAGTTAGTGGCTATATTACATATGTCTACCTACAGTCAACAATAACTAATGCAAATAAATTCGCAAACGCCTCCACATAAAAATCATTTTATTATAAAGTTTAATAATCTTTAAGATCTACATAATATTTTAAATATAAAACAAAAATTATGTTCGAATTTGCTGAAAAATCACCAAGCCCAAGTAAACACAGTTTGCATTTTATCAATATTATACTGTTTTATATTATATTTTATTAGTTTTTTTTTTTTTTGTAAAAAATTTTGTGGTTTTAAATATACCTCGAAAGTTTTTTTTTTTTTTTATTCGTATGGATATTGACCTCATAAAAGAGTACAAAATATTTTTGCATAACTTCTACAAAGTAAAAAAAGTGTTTTATTTTTATAGCACCAGATTGAGATTGTTTAATTTATGCAGGATTTTTTTTTTTTTATTGCTGACATGGGAAATAGTAACAGAAATTGAAATATTGTTTTACGTGTATATATAAATATGGATTTGATTGGAATGTTCGTAAAACGTGAATTTAATTTTTCTATGCTGTAACAGTTTTTTTTTATTATTATATTTAAATTAATTCAAACAAGGGTCTTGGCTCTTGGCGCTTGGTAAGTAAATTTACTGTTGAACAATTTTAATCATTTAAAATACTAATGAGTAGATTTGAAAATTGCGGTATAATTTATCGCTTAAAAGTACATATCACAATTTTGAATTAACGTAGATGATTTTCACTGGGGGTATGAATACATTTGAAGCATAGCACTTTTAAGACTCGTAACAAAATAGAAATAGGACTGATAAAAATATATCTAAAATTATATTCCAAAATTTATCTTCGGTTTTATTATTTGATCTTGAAAGAGGTATCTTTATCCATTTAATATTGTTTTTATTAAAATAAATTATAGAAATGGTGGTGACATACTAAAAAGCGAACTGTTCACAAAATTTTCTATTTCTCACACAAAAATAAAAAAAAAAATAGTCAAGTTGATTTAAATTTCAGTCATAAATTTCATCGCAGCACCATTTCTGAAACATTTTTTTATTCTAGCAATGATTTGAATGAATCACAAATGAAATAAAGCAGACAAATGCAAAAAAAAAAATTATTGAAATAAAATTTTGCAGCAATACTAATTATTTTCGTATAATACAATTTTATGTCCAAAAATAATCTGAGATAAATTATTTATCGCACCATTAAAAATCCATTGAAATTATCCAAAATTTCTTTTTGTATGCCGATGAAGAAAATCCAACTAAAATTACATAACAAATAAAAAGAAAGAAAAAAAAAACATCGCATTAAAAGTTTTATAAATTATAATGATGTTGTTTATTAACCATTATTATTTCAACTAAAAATTATATATATATATATTTTTTGTTTTTGTTTAAATGATAAATTTAATTAACCAAATGTATGAATTTAAAATGAAAACATGAATAATAAATGTATTTATGGGCCCTATATAGCCATTCATGAACGATGTTCATTTAACGCATACGCGAAATTAAAATAATAAAAGAAAAATACGTATTATCAATTTGTCGATCGATCTAATTTCATGTATTAGTTTTAAAAAATTGTGAATAAAACAGAAACAAAAAATCTCCATAAAATGATGTGATAATATAACGATAGAAGATGCCGTCGGCCTAAAATGGATTTTAATCATTAACAAATAAGTAGTGTATTTAAATAAGCCATTCAATTTTTCTTTTATCTACAAAATTATGGTCATTTTGAATACAGAAATTAGAGAATAGAACAAAATGCAAGAAAAAAAATGAACGGTTCTTTATTTCTCTGTTTTTATTTCTAAATATTTTTAGTCAAAGATTGATGTGGATTTTTTTTATTAATTTTATTTTTTTTTTTTTTTTCTATAAAATATTATATTATTAAATTTGTAATATAGTTGTACCTATATGGAATTGAAATGGATCGCCCATTCTCATAAATCAAGAAATACGTAAATTGATATTAAAAATTAAAAAAAAAAAAGAAAAAAAATGTTTAGTAAAAAGATTGTGTCTTCTTCTAATGGATATACATATAATATATATATTTCTTTCTAAACAATTTAAAATTGAAATTTAACAGGTTTCCAAAATTAAGTTGAATAAAAACAAAAATTAATTCTATTATAAAATGTGTGGTTTTGTTGATTAGTCATCATAAAAATTCAGTAAATTTCTTACAAATAAATTTCAACATATATAAAGATATTTTTTTTTTATACTAAATTTGAATTTGATATGTTTACGAAGATATTTTTTTTCCTAATTAAAAACAAAAAAAAAAAAATATGTATAATATCAATATTATGGAAATATTTGATAGAATTATGCTCATAAAATAGATCGTTTATCCGCATATATAAATATATTTTATTTTATTTTTTTATTATTATTATTTACGTAGATTGTGAATTGATATTACATAGCCAATAGCATAAGGCTGTGTAGAAAAGAAATCAATGATTATAAATATGGTTGAGAATTTTATTTTATTTTATTTTATCGGTTTTATTAATTTATTCAATTTTGGCAATAAATATTTATAATTGTTTTTCGGTTTTGGTTCATTAGAAACGATAAGATTAGAATTTAAAACGGATATATCGGTACCGTGCCCTAACATATTATACTTATATATGCGATATTCGAATCAATATTTAGAGACAGATAAATCTAGCCGGTGTGTATATTCGATACGCTGTATATCTAATTTAATAATTAATTGATCGGAATGGATCTACTCGATAAAAAAAAAAAGAAAAAGAAAATATGATTTTAAATATTTTATAATAAATTAATAAAATATAGACCAATATTTAGAAGAATAATATCCAGCGGTGCTTAAGAGATTTTTGTTTCTTGTTTTTTTTTCTTATTATTTTTGAATGAAATGGACACAATATTTTTTTTTTTTTGGTTTTTTCTTCTTTAAACTGAAGTTCAATAATCTTTTCATCGAAATAGGCATAATTTTTTAAGACGTTTGACTACATTTCGTTAAATATTAAATTTTTATCATTATTTAGCAGATACTAATATTCGGAATGGTAATTAGACTAATCTTTGCGGCCGTAATTTTAGACTAATGACGAATGAATGGCTAACACAACAATATTGAATTAATTAATTTTATTATAATATTTTATAGATAAAGTTGAAGTTAGCGAACTATGAAAAATCTTTGCTGTTTGTCCGACATAGACTATACAGATTAAATAATAATTATTTTGGATATGTTCCTTTATTATTATTATAACATAATTTTGATTAAATTTATTTAAATACAGAAAATCTAATCTTTAATAGTTTTGATAAGAATATAAATTTTAAGCATGCCATGCATACCATTTTTTTCATTTAAATTCTTTTGTTTTTTAACCCAATAATAATAAATATCTAGTTAATGCATGAAATTATTTACTTTCTACCATATTTTAAAATCAATTAATATTAATTATGTATTTAGTATATTCGGTTAAAATATATTCAATTCTTTAGTTTAATAGCTAGGCAAAATGCAAATATTAATATTTGTTGGCTGATAACATTTTCTATTTACAATTTTAAAGCAAACCATAAAGGTATTCCATTGTGGCTTATACGCATCTATTAAATGACATAGTAAGTTGTAAAGAAAAATATGAAATTAAGTCAAAAAAAAGAAGAAGAATAAAATAGAAACATTAATTGTTGTTTGTGGTTATAATATTTTCTATGATAAATCTTTTAACTCTCTGATATCTATTATATTCGTGTGCGCTGTTTGTGTTCACAAAATATTAAAATGTTTTTGTTATTATGCATTATGCCCAACAATATAACGCACGTACCTAAATACCTCTAACAAACGTTTATAGTTTATCTTGCAAACGCGCTTACGATTTACCTCTATGAAATGAAAACATATAATATACATACATACAATATAAATGTAATATGAACGAAAGAAATTTTAAATGAATATAAAATAATTAAGAAAATGGAAATTAGATGGGTCGCTTTTTGTTGTGTGTTGTGGGTTTACGACAAACATTACATTTATTTTTTAATTTTTAATTTTTTAATTTTTTTTTTTTTTTTGAAATATAATAAGTAAGCAATGCCGCACGGGATAAATAGTAGATATTATGTAAATTGTTTTGTGTTGTATTTTCTTATGGAATTTGAACTGATTTCAACCGCTGATTTACATATTCAATCTTTTTCTGTAAATTTTTTCACATTATTTACAACAATATCTAACAAAAACAGATATATATTATATTCAGATTGGTATATAGAATTTTCGTTGTTTCTGTTTCTGTTTCTGTTTTTTTTTTCTGTTTATTTATTTATTTTTGTTCTCGAACACGGTATTTGGTGTTATGCTAATTTTTATTGGTGCCTCTGCCTTTAATCGCTTATAGTTTATATTCACAGCAAGGTTATTATTTGTGTTTTTATCCATATTTCTCGTTTGAGAAATACATTTTTCAATGATTTCGTTGGAAATATTAATATTATCTATTACGCTTTGAATTTTATTTGGGTTACCTACTAAATTCGTGACCTGTGTTATATACGCGTGTATATATAATAATTAAATATTTGTGCTCAGAGTAATCTAAGGTAAATATTGATTGTATTAAATAAAGAAAATAAAAAATTGTTGCACTGATAAAGGATTCTGAGGCTAAACACTATATTAATTAATTTATTTAGCTTGGTTATTAATAAAATTGAGAATTACTGAAACCAAAATCCTAAAAATTAGATGACTCAAAATTGAGTAGACAAAATAATTATAGGAGGGAATGATGAAATAATCTCACAAAATATATTAATTAGTAATTTATATTCTTTAGAAATTTATTATTCCAGTGACAGAATATTAGAATTAGATTATATTAAATAAATTGTAATTATATCAAAACCGCAAGACGAACTTGTTAATATTTTAAGATCAATAATTTTAATTCATCTTTGCCGAGGTAAAGAATAAAATCTACCTACGCAAATCTAAATTCTATATGTTGAATTTCGTTTAAAAATAGTATTCAGCATCAGCCAACACAAATTGATGATTCATAAAGTAAGTTTGCTAGACATTAAATGCTTAATAAAAAAAATCAATATTTCATTAAAACTTGAACAAAATATTTCAGAGGCACTTAATTGAGCACGATTTCGACAAAATTTATATATATGTATATATTTATTTTAAAATATGTGATTGTGTATGCAATCTGCACATCCTACAACAGCAAATCATTTCTATGTAGTTTGTGAGTAGGTACGGGTAAACAGAATCAAAACAAAAAAAAAATAAATAAAAATATATATATTATTATAATAATAATAATTTTACCTAAAAATTATGTTCAATTTTAACCATTTTGTCTGAAATTTATGTAAATGTTAAAAGAGAGTATATGAGTAAATACAGAATTAATTACAATGAGGAGAGGTGAGGCGAAAATTATTTTTATTGGAAAACAAAGTCAATTTACGAAGCACATTAAATACATTTATTATAATATTGAAATGTTCCGTCACTGTATTTGTCTGGTACAGTAATTTTTTTTTCCACATCTTTCTTCTCTTGTCGGTTTTTAAACAGTTTTCAGATATTATTATTATTATTATTATTTTTTTTTTGTTTCTTAAAAACTTGCAATGATCAATTTTCTCATCATTTTTTTTTTCTTTTTACTATTCTTGATTAGCTTTTATATAAATGTACCATAATTATATAAAGGTCTAATTTTTTTTCTCTATCATTTTCTTCATCATATATTATTCGATATCAATCACTTGTTCATCCACAAAACCTTGCAAAAAAAAAAAAAATAAAATAAAATAATAATGAGATGAAAAAAAAAGTGCCACACAATTACCAAATCTTACAGTCTCTCGTATTTGAAATATTTATGCGTCCTCTTCTTTATTACGATTAATATACGGTGTATAATAGCTCTAAATATGTATTTCAAAGCCTAGGAAAGCTTAAATGTATTATTGAAAAACCAAAACCGAATAGAAAAAAAATAAATCTTCACAAAAAATATATATATATATATACGTATACAAAAAAAATTGCTGCTTTCATTCTTGTACACAAATTTCAATTAAATATGTGTTGTCTTGTATGATCATAAAATATAAAGATTCACCTTATATCTAATCTACCTTCTTATCCAGTCTCTTCTCAGCGCAATAATAACAACAACAACAGAAAATAACCAGATCGCGTGTTTTAATAACAAAACTACAGCAACAACATACCAAAAAAAAAAAAAAAACAACAACAACAACAAAAAAACAATGATTTGATTTGTGTGTTGCCTTGTGTGTTATACCGTGTTTTAAAATAATGAAGAGAATACCACTCGAATAGCCGAATCTTATAACATTAGAAAGAAAGAAAAAGAAAAAGTTTAATCTTTTAATATTTTTTGATTATTATTATTATTATTTTTATGTGTATCGCGGGTCTTAGATTAGTTTTATATATCTACAAATTAAAAATGAAAAAAAAAGCAACAAAAAAACCAAAAAAAAACAAACAAACAAAACAAATGAAAAAAAATAGAAAGATCTCACAGTGTACAATGACCAACTATTAGGTTACAAAATAAGATTACAATGTACTAATTCTCATGAATCATGATGTTAATAGAGGGATTATAGACAAATATGGAATTAAATTGATGAATTTATATCAATTAAGGACTAGCAATTTTGCATATATTTATGGGTTTTATTTTTAAATTTATGGAAAACAGCGATTTAGTGGAATAGGTTTTTGATACGTCACATGCCAACATTTTGAACTTAATTTTTATTTCGATTTTTATAATTGGCAAAATGAAATTGATTCTGACCCAACCACGTATTGATCTTTTCTTCTACATATTTACTATTTAGCTGGTTCGTAGGTCAAATATTGTAGAGAGCTTTTGCGTGTGTGTGTGTTTTTTTCATGATTTGAAATAATGGATTGAAATAAATCTCGGTTAAACAAATAAGGAAAAATGTCTTTCAAAAAATTTAATTCAGTTTCTTCGAATCAGAAAAAAATCGTTTAGTATAAAATGACTATTATTTCATTCTAGAAATTGACACCATCACACTGTGATTACAGTAAATAATGCTACTAAAAATTGTTTATAATTTCCAAAAGAAACTTCTGTTGAGTGTAAATATAAGTTTATTTTTTTTAGAATTTTTTCAAAGTAAAATTCTAATCGGATTCAATAAATATTTTTTTTTATTTTTATTAATCCAAAATATTTCATCATTTATCCAATGGATATCTTCAGTGGGTAAACTACAAACATTAATAGTTAATTTGATTTTTTACAAATTGATCATATTTTTTATAAAGTTTTTTTTTAATTAGTATTTTCATTGATCAATAGCGATAAAATTATATAAATAGCAAAAAAAAAAATGAAAGAAAATATAAAAACGAACAACACATGTTTTTCTTTTAAAATATGTAATGGAAGTCAGTATTAAGTAATATGTATGGCATTTTACGAAATCTATTAAAATTATGTGAAATATAATCTTGGATTTATTTAATATGTCATTTTTCTGGTTTTGCTGTTATTGTAGAATATAAATCTATGGTAGGGTACTATAAATATTAATTGACGTATAAATTCTTCATGACATACCTAACAAGACCTCTGACACTAGCTCGTAGTTGCATTAGGTCAAGAAGTCTATACCGATAATGATACATGTACGATTTTTTACTCTTTCATCTCATCTTATTTTCTAGCAATTATTTTTATTTCTAAAATAGATTATATATGATTTTCAGGTAACATATTCTCTGGAATTTAAACATAAATCAACAAAATGAATTTTTATTTTAAATAGATAAATATTTATTAGAAATATGTCAACGTTTTTAAATAATTTTTTTATCCATGTTAAAGTTCTTCTAAAATTGAAGTTTGTTTCATATAAATGTTTTTAATCATTCATTTTCCTTTAAACATTTCAAAAATTTCACATAAATTTAAATATATATTTTTAAATAATAATGTCAGTTGCTGAAAAATTTACTATAATTGTATCTCACAAGCCACAATAAGGTAATATGTTTAAAAACAAAATACTCTTAAGTGAATAAAATGAATTGAATTGATTTAAAATTGAAGTATACACATATGATCGATGTAGATACGTCATGGTGAATCTCAAGTGACATTAATTTGTTACATAAGAAAATATTTTAATTAAACACATTGATTGTATTCAAAAAGTCTAATGTGCTATTAATTTATTATTTAAGGAAAAAAAAAAACAAAACCTATGTGTGTTTGACAAATGTGTACTAATAACTCGTAAGGTGAACCTCAATATGCTAATTAGCGATTGATCTACAGCACACCAAATCATCTCTATTATACGTTTTTAAAAAAAATTGTTTGGACTTGCTGGGGATCGAAAACAAGTCATTCAAATTTAATAAATAACACCAGAACAATATGTTTAGCTTGTTAGTTTTTTTTTAAAATCGCAACAAAATCAAATATGCTTCCTGATGAATTAACACTTTATAATAAATTTTATTACACAAATCATTTAAAATTATGCGAATTAAAAATATTGTTCATGATCCATTTTCTCAAAAAAAATAAAATAAAACTATTACTATCTCTACATCAAACATACAATTATCTATTCTAAAAACAAGAAAGTTGATTTTTAAATACTGAATTCGTCCATCAACATCATCTGATATAATCGAAAACAAAAATGTTTATAGGTTTATTTTTTATGATAACTTAGAAATGGTTCTCGCATTATTCAAGCCCATAAAAACGTAGGTAAAAAGGTAGGTAGTTTAATAAAATTCGGTTTGATGTCAAATCTAATTTAGGTTCTTCTAAGTCACATTTTTATAAATATTCAAATTAGGCATTTATCTCATTTTCAAATTGATTTCTTTCTATCTTTTTTATGCTTTTTTTCTTCTTTGTATTTCTTAAGAGCTATAACCATATTACACGATATACGAAAGTTACTTATTTATGAAGAGCATCAAATTTAAACTAAAATGTAGAGCTAATCTACAAACATATAATTTACGAATAGATAATTATAGGATTTAATTTTTGTTTTTTTTTATAAATAAAACTTAATCCATTTTTCGTGTTAAATATTTTAAACGAACGATTTGAATACAGTCTCTGTTATCAAAAGAAGATTTTAGTTTTATTTTATTAATTTAACATGTGTTTGTAATGTGATTTTGAAGGTAAATGTATTTTCAATGATCACAAATAGAAATAAAATCAATTCGTTAATATTTTTCATTACCATAAAACGAATTTCATGTTATTTTTATTTTTTTTTCTAGTAAGAACTCAGACGCAACTAACAACTATGTGAAAATTGTTAAAAATCTATTTAAAAAATTAAAAAGAAAAGAAGGAAATTAATTGGTCGAATATTTTTACCATTAACAGCTGATTATAAATAAATTCATCAAATTTATTTTATTCACTGATATTATTTATTGTCATTGGAAACTTGACAGTTATAAAACAATTATTTTACATATATATTATTTATATGAACTTGAAGTAAATTATTTAATTAATACCAAAACATTCTAAAGAGAAATAAATATATATTTCTACATAAAAGCTTCATTAATTTTAATTTTAATAAACTTTTTTTTTTTTAATCACCATAGCACTTATTTGAAGAAAAAAAAGAATCATAAAGTTCTGGCCTTTCAAAAAACATATTATTGCGCATTGCAACTGCTTAACATCGTTATCCTTTTTTATGACTCATTATGGCTCATTACTGCTTTAACATATTTATATATATAGATATAAAAATCACCTAAAATTGAATTGAGTCAATTAAAACTTTCATCCAATAAATTTTTTTTTGGCGATTTCATCATCAAAAATCTCTTACTATAAATAAATTTAGTAGTTACAATAAAGATCTCATTAAATTTGCCTACTTAAAACAAAACCAATTCTCAGAAATAAATTAAAATTTAAGCTGGTAATTGGTTTAAGAACCAAATCACTCAATAAACTCAAAAGGGAAAGAATTTCCTGTTTTTATTCAAAAAAAAATAATATATATATATGAAACCACATATAAAATGTTTAATGACTTCTTGATAACCGACATCGTCACTTATTTTTAATAGTTTTTTTTTGAATTTATTTATTATAAATTTCAAAGGCCTTGAGGTCATTTTGAATAACACCTAAATTTCAAGAAATTTCGAAAATCTCGTTGATATTGTTGATAATTATAAATGATTTCTATTTAATTTTTTTTTAAATTGTATATTTCAAATGATTTATACGTTAGTATTTATTTTAGTAATCAAATAAAACTTCAAAACAAATTTAAACAATCATCCGCATAGACTCCCAATTATATACAAAAAATTCAATTAGATTGGTCAACAAAAAGCAATATAATAAAATGATTAAATAATAAAAGAAAATGAATATTTACCTTAATAAAGAATAAATTGATCTAAAAACCAAAATCAAGTATTTAAAAAAAAAAACACACACAAAAAACAGTTGATTAACTCTTGAGAATATCGGTGATGCGATATAAGTACTTAACTTCAATTCGTTTGGTTTGGTTTGGTTTTTTTGTTTTGTTTCTTCTTTTTTTTTCTTAATAAATAATGTTGATTTGTTGAATATTATAGATGATGTTGTATATGTGGTTGATTGGTTGGCATATGAAATGCAAAAAGTCGTCACATTAAGTATAATATAAATTTATGGTCAACGCAAAAATATTATATCGACACAATAAACGCACTAAAATAAACATTCATAACAAAATTCACTATCATAAAAATGAACGCACAAAAAAACCAGCGCGTAAAACAAAAAATACAGAAAAAAACATTTTTATGAGTATTTATTATTCTTTATATTTTTATTATTGTTCGTATATTTATTTATATTGCGCGCACTTGACATAAACCGAGAATTATAATATTATATTGAAAAATAGTTAGGAGGTTGTGTGATTTTTGTGCCAGTGTGGATATATTGCCTGCTGGTGCTGACTTAAGTATATAGTTTTAATTTTTTTTTTAATTTTATATTTTAAGATTCAAAACTTAAAGCGCATCAAGTTTAATTTATTTATTTATATATTACACCATTACGGATCGTCATATAAAAATAAATAATGAAAATTTTCGCAAATATACACAAAACATATTATAATTACCATTTACCAATCTCACATGTAAAATATAAGTAAAGTACTTAACTCTATCTTGCAGGTAAATCCACCTTGTTGTTGTTGTGGTTTTTTATTTTTATTTTTTTTCTTAAAAAAAAGAATAAATAAATAAATAATAAAATAAAAAATAATGTAAAAAACGAAAAAAAAAAAACAGCACTATTAAAACATTAAAATGGATAGAGTGATGATATTGTGGCTGGATGCTGATGATGGATATACGATCGAAAGTACCATTTAAACATAATGCAAAAAACTTTTTATGTTTTTTTTTTTTTTGAAATGCGTTCGAAACGTTATATAATATAATTTTGTTTTATGAGTGGCAATATAAGCTTTGAGACAGATACATGATTTTGGTGAGCACTTCTGTTTGATGATCGTATGCTGCGATCATAATAAATTTTAAATAAGAACGTAAATATAAATCAACGACGACGTACATAACGATTTTGTTAAAGGTCACTTTTATTATTTAAAAAAAACAAAAAACAAAATTAATATCTCGCTTGTTAGTTTTATTTTTTATTTTTTTTTTGTCAGACTTTTTTTTAATTATTATTATTTTGTTTGCTTTGTTTTTGTTTTATTTAGAAATGCGGAAGAATTTTTGTAAATGATACATTTAAAGTACTTTCGGTTAGAACTAATTTTATTTAAAATTCTTCCTCAAACCAACACAATGTATTTTTTTTTTTTTAATTTAATTTAATTGTCTTATAGTTTTACTCGATGATAGCGCCATGCACATGAACTATTTAAAAATAGAATGTCACACAGTTTGCGTCAATTTGTAAACAACATTTTTTTTTTTTTTAATTTTTTGTACAAAGTCCACAAAAACAAAATCTCTTAAATTAATAAAAATCTTATTTAAATTCATTTGTGAAAAGTATATCCCTTTTATTCATCAATAAATACATCCGCGCACAGTTAATCATTACACGTAATAACACAATAAATAATTTGCGTATCTACTAATAAATATAAAATAAAATATGTAACAAAAAAAATAACATAACAAAAAAAAAACCGCGCTGCCGATAAACAATCACTTTTTTTTTTTTTTACTACTACTGCACCCGTACCATATACAAATATTAACCGACGATTCGTGGTGTGGTGTGTAAAATATCTTCTATAATACGATTACGTATGTAAATTGTGTTTAGATGTTTTACAGAGAAGAGCCATTTCACGACTGAAGAGACCACAGCAATATTGCAAGGTAAACCGAAAAAAACTTTACATCCATCGAGAGGTCTATACGTTATGGATTTTTATTTATTTATTTTATTATTTTTTTTTGTATATGCTTGATCAAAACTGATTCAGAGTGATCGTCGTATCGTTTTATGCAGTTGATATTAAAAATGTATAGGTAGATTGGTAGATATATATTGGTTTTGTATAATATATAGTGTCGTCGTCGTAGTTTCGTTGTCGTCATATAAAAAAAAAAACTATGTGTATCTTATAGTGTATTAGTAGTCATAGGTACCTACTTGTTGTAATATTTTACTACCTTTTTACATTACAAATAATATAATATCGTTAGGTTTGATTATAGATTAATACATTTTCTATATGTGTTATATTATAAATATTGGCTCTAACTAAAATTGTTCATAAAAACAATAATAATAGCAGTAAAGAAAAGTTAATCAAAACGTATTCTGTGTGATATTAATATTATTATTATGTTTGGATAATATTAATTTAACGAATACACTTTAAGAGAACGGTTGTGAATATTGATTAAATTATTATTATTTCAGTGTGAT
Source organism: Catotricha subobsoleta (assembly GCA_011634745.2). Classification (NCBI taxonomy): domain Eukaryota; kingdom Metazoa; phylum Arthropoda; class Insecta; order Diptera; family Cecidomyiidae; genus Catotricha; species Catotricha subobsoleta. Next base: position 17,951 of record JAABKK020028656.1, on the reverse strand, counting down.
TTTTTTTTCCTTTATTGCTTTTTGTTTGATGTTGAATCTATTATGTTGTGCAGTGCCCAGTGCACATTTTATTTTCAGTTAATATTTTAATATAAATGGGTGATAAGTTGTTTTATATAAAATTACTTTGTTTTCCATATCGTACTGTGTGAAAACGTTTCTTTTTTTATTCAGTGATTTCATGTACAATTTAATTATTATATATAAACAAACATTAGGTGAAACATGTTCATTAAGTCTACATATGTATGCTTCATTTCAGTTAATAAGTTCAGTATGCTTTGCTAAATAGATTGGATTCAAATAATCTCATATAACTTCATTTTATGAATTCCAATGAGGGAGAATTTTTTGTAGATATCATAGACTGTAATTTCATAGAAAATTGCTTTAAACCATCGGAACACTTCAAACTTTAAATAATTTAAAGCGGTACTTCCTGAAACCAAAAGTTATCTTAATTTTCACAATAAACAGTTTATTGAATAAACTATCAGCAGATTCTAATTACACTCAAATTATTTTCAGTAACAAAAAAAGGTTGTATATATATCTTCGTTTTAAATATAAAAGATTTGTTTTATGAAATTTAAGCGACGAACCTAAAAAATCATAAGCCGCTGATTGAATATTGAAATAGATTATAAATTAATATTGTATACCTGATAACATTGTAGTCCTTTTTTCAAATGGTTACAAATTTTACTATTTATGTTTATTTTGAAAAAAATAAAATTTATTAATCCATAATTAATCCGTATTTATTAACGATGTATATAATAAACAAATAAAATAAAATTTATTTTTATAACTGAAATCCATAACTTAAAGCCGTCAAAACAGAGTGCGGCAATTTGAAGATCATAGATCTATATTTATGATATATGATTTCTGTAAGATTTCTGTAAGATTTATTTAAAGAAAATTTCATTGGTTTTAATTTTGATTTCAGTATTAAGAAATGTAAAAATATCTCAAGAATAAAATTAAAGTTAATAATGTAATTGAAGTAGGATTCCCTTCAACGGAAACATATAAATTTCCACATTACACAGCAATAATATTTAATAAAATAATTTCGTGACCTTAGTGATAAATTTAGGTAAACGAAAAGTATGCTTCGGTAGGAAGTTATTAGAACAAGTATATAATTTCTAAGGTGTACTTTTTTGTAAAATACAAATACTTCATATATACCTCACAAGGTATACATATAATAATATATACTTTTGGAAGCATATAGATTATAGGTATTATATTATTGTCCTGCAGTGCAGGTCCTGACGGAATTCCTTCAGTAGTACTTAGGAATTGCAAGAATGTACTATCTGAAACAATCGCATACCTTTTTAACAAATCGTTGGCAACGTCAATCTGCCCAGACATCTGGAATTTTTTTTACATAATTCTAATTCATAAAAAAGGTGGTAGAAGTTCGATTGAAAATTATCGTGGAGTAACGATCCAATCGGCCATTTTTAAGGTGATGGATGAATTAGTTTCTCCACATATTAAATAATACACTTCTACAATAATTTCACCGGATCAACATGGCTTTACGAAAAAACGATCCACGGTAAAGAATCTATCAGCTTTTACATCGTTCATTACTGATAACATGGAAAAGGGCAATCAAACTGATGTTATTTACACTGATTTTACTAAGGCCTTTGACCGTGTTAATATTGATATTCTATGCTTTAAACTTTTGAAAATGGGATTTAATATAAAATTTGTAAATTGGATAAAATCGAGTCTCAAAAATAGGAAACAGTACGTTAAATTCGGCAATTTCGTATCACAGTTGTTTAATGTCGATTCTGGAGTGGGACATGGCAGCCATTCAGGCCCATTATATTTTGTGTATTGTTCATCAATGATGGCACAAGGATCTTCTTCTTGGACACTAAAGTTTTATTTTTTGCGGATGATGGCAAAATATTGAAAGTTATTAAAGATAGGGCGGACACGTTAGTTCTGCAGCAAAATGTGAAAAAAAAATCAGATTGGTGTTGCACTAATCAGCTACCTCTCAAAATTTAAAAATGCAAAGTGATGTCATATCATAGGAAAAGAGAACCGATTATTCACGAATATACGATTAATAATGTATGCATTGATATTGTAATAGAGATGTTAGACCTTGGGGTACTATTTGATCAGAAACTCGATTTTGTAAAACACAAAGCACTGTTGCAAATCGTTTCAAAATGATTGGATTCATAAAACGCAACGCCAAAAAGATTTCTAGCTTGAATACCTTGAAGACATTATATTACTCTTTGGTCCGTTCTAAAATAGAATATTGCTCTCTTATTTGGTCACCCATATATCAGAATAGCATCGATAGAATTGAAAATGTGCAAGCAACATTTACGAAATTCGCATTAAGAAATATGTCGCCTATGATTCGTGCTGAGAGGAGCAAGTTCCTTGGTTTGCATACATTGGAGAACAGAAGGAAGGCTCAGTCAGCAATTTTCGCTGGTGATTTGCTATTAAAATTATAAAGATTGTCCTTCGTTATTGCGTCAATTAAATATACTTGTTCCATCTCATTTAACACGCTCAAATAACCTTCTCAAAGTTCCTTTTTATAGAACGAATTATGGCCAGAAGGAGCCAATAACAAACATTTCTAAAAAATTTAACAACTTTTCTGACATCTTCGTATACGGCATGAGTCGAGAATATTTTAAATTATGAATATACAACAACATTAAAATCTAACAATTCATTTTTTGCATCATCTCTTCACCTACGTCATTCTAATATTAATTAATAGTTACTAGTTACTTGATACCAGATTGAAATTTGTAATCTGTAGAAATCAGGGCGTCGAACCACTTCGAATTTGGTTCCGGTTTTGGGTTTAATTCCAATCTGAAAAAAAATTTGGTTCCAGTTCTGGTTCGGGTTCAGGTTCAGTTCCGACCAAGTATTTAAAAAACATGTAAAATTGTCCAAAATAGTTTCCATTTAATATGTTTGGCTTTTGTAGTATGGCATAAGTAAAATAAATCTATATTATTGATTAATCAATAATAGTTTTCCAAATTTTATACTTGATTGCGAAGGATTTTGAATACATTAAACAAGTTAATTATTTTAAATTTTAATATAGATTCAATTTACATGAATACACAAACATCACAATAATATATATATGTCTCTTAAACCTATTGTATTATTTTAAATATAAAAATTATTTTTTTTGGTCGGAACTGAAAATTGAACCAATTTAAATTTGGATTCAGTTCCGTTCCGGTTCCACTCAAATTTGGTCAAAAATTTCGTTCGGAACGGTTCCTTTGTTCCGGGTTCAGTTCCGGTTCGACGGTCTGGTAGAAATAAATAAATATGTAATACAGAATTATCTCGACTTTTTCGATCACATATTCACCCTCATCTTTAAAATATGTTTGCCAAAATTTCCATAAATCTGAAACATACCATTCTACTATCAATAGCTGTGTCATTCAATTCTACCATCAATACTTGATTTATAGCTAACAAATTGACCAAACCAAATTTATTCACATTCATAACAGAACTTATTAACCGAGATATTTATCTCCTAACTTAGTAGAAATGGCTTACAAAATACAAAATTTAATAGTTCAGATTGATTTGTAGAAAAATAAATAATGAACATTCGATCAAACAACAATTTATGATAAATTAATGGTCAAAATATTTATAAAAACGTTTTTCGAAAACAATTGATGATGATTTGAACATTGCACCTTTTTTAGCATTTATATATAGCCCAGGTAAACCAACCTTATATTATGCATAACAGTCAACAATAATAATAAGAATAGTAATAATAAAACTAAAAAAAAAAAAACAAAATAAAATAAAAGAAGAATAGAAATAAGAATCAGAACAAAATAAAAGAACAACTGCTTTGGCAAATATTTCTTGTGTACTTACAATATTAATATACATGGCTTGCATAATATAGAGGAGACACAATGGTACAATAGCTTTTTATAGTAGAAGAATTATTTAACCACTTTATATTAAAAGGAAAAAAAAAATGCAGAGGAAAAAATTTGCAATGGTCTCTTCAAATATGTTTCGTATGATCGCATGGATTTCATTTCAACTGAAATGTCCACTCAACCTTTTCTATACCCAATAATAATAGTAAAAATTAAATTCTCTACGCTTCTTTAAAGAGTTTGCTATTCTCTATATAATGGAAAATAGATTTTAAAATAGTTTCGTATTTTACGTTTATATAACTGCAAAAATACTACTTACGTTAAAACTACTTATTTTCTATACGTGCGATTATTATATTAAAACCAAACGTTTAGTGTGTAGATTTATACAATTGAAATTTAATGTTCAACTTGAAGATTAATGACTGTAGTTTTGTGATTTTACTTTGGCTTATATTGATGATGGAATTGCTTGCATACAGAATTCGGACGACAATTACATTCAGCGTGTTATTGTTTGTGACATTCTTTCGAAAGGAGAGGCGCAATGTGCGGATTATCAAACGAAATAAAAAAATAAAAAAAAAGAGAAGAAAATTTCATATATATATATATTTTTTACTTTTAGTATGCATTATGGTCTTTAGATTACGTTTTTTTTCTTGCTGTGCTCACTTGTTCATCATCAATCCTTTTCTATTTTTGTTCATTTTCTTATTCTTCATTAAATAAACAAATTATTTTTTTTTTTTTTTTTTTGTTGTTAAAAATGTTTTCATCAGTTCTATAAGTATATGCACTGCACACATAAATTCTCCGTACAAATAATACGACATAATGAATCCGAATTATGTACAATGTATAAATTTTATTTGATAATAATTTAAAGAAGAAGATAAAAAAATAAAATAACAATCATTGAAAAGTCTGCCGTGTTCTTAATCTTTATAATAACAAAAATAAGATATATTGCCTGTAACAGCTTACCTTATGGTTTTTTTTATTTATTAATAATTGTTTTATTTATTTATTTTTTTTTGTGTGTGTGGTTTATTTATAACATTACCAATTGATATTACGGATGTGCGACACATATTTTATTTAATAATAAATATTTTATATTCTCTCTTTGCAGATATTAACAAATTACTGCCCCTCATCAAAAACTATAAAAATGCAATTAATAACAATAAAATGAATAAATATCCATGTAATATACCTTACGCGCACTGCATGGTGTTTTTTTTTCTTCTTCTCAAATTTTTTTTTTTTTTAATTTTAATTTCTGGTAAGTAGAGGTCGGATGTATATTATATCGTACTTACCTGAATTTTATATTTATTTTTAAATAATAATTTTAACTTAAAATAATAATAATATTAATATGTGGTGACTTGGCACAGCAAACCTTAAATTACGTATAAATAATAAAAATAATAATAAAAAAAAAAAAAAAGTGGAAAAATATAAGAAGAAACCAGAAAGAATTGAATTTCTTATTTCAAATTTTATTTAAATAAATTGCATGCAATAAAAGAAAAGAGTTAAATTAACTAAACAACGTACCGAAAGTCATATATAAAGATATTTATTCATTTGCGTTAAGTCAAGTTTAGTATCAAGAATATAAATTAATGTAAATTAAGATGATGGAAAATTTAAATAAATCATTTTAATAAAAGTCCCAGCTAAGCTAAATCATACGCAAATGTTGGCTGTGAAACACAATAACATGTGCATTTAAATATGTAAAAAAAAAAGAAAAATGAAGCGGTAAAAATGGATAATATGACTACAGCATGTATTTTAAATCAATTGCAATGCATTTTTTTTTATAATATATTGAAATTTAAACCTTTGCGGCCCTGCGGTTTCACATAATTTTATCGAAAATGGGTTTCTAGTTGACAAATCGTTGATTACCAGTTACTCGTATCATTAACGACAAAGTCAAAATGTGTTATAGGTCTGTAGATTGAATCGCAAATAATGTCGAAATCACTTCTCTATTTTTCATATTTAAGATCCCAATAATGAGCTAAGAAAATGATTTCAAAAGATTTTTATATTGAATGCCGAGATGACTACATATGTGCAATAAATTTTATTTACATTAATTTCCAATCAAAGAATGTCTTCACTCTTTAAAACACACCTTTGTTTAATTGTTAAATGTACATACAGTAGCCAATATGTTGATTTTATTATTCTTTCATCATTTTTTCTTTCTTTCTTTAAATTATGTCTGTTCGAAGACTTGCATATACATTGAAGCTGTATGCAAAATAAAAAAAGAAAAAAGAATTAAAACTTAACAAAAAAAAAAACTAAATTGCCATTACGTAATAAATAAATTATCAAACAAAAAGAAAATAAAAAAAAATAATAATAAATAAATAAATAAAATCGCTCGCACTTTATATGTCAAATGGAAATATTGTTGATTCAATTAACTTATGGGTCCTATATACCATCAGCACAGCCCATGAGGAAGAAATCAAAAGATTTTTTTTATATTTAATATCTTTACATGGTTATTTGTATTCTGCATTCGCACAACATCATCATCGTATCACAAAACTAAATGAAAGTCAATTTTACATTTAAAACGTTTTCTTTGTACAATTTTGCATGTTTATTCAATTCGCGTGTTGCATAAATTTACAACAATATGCAAAATGTCTATAATTAACGTTATAACATCAATTACACTTTTTTTTTAAGTTTTTTTTACTTCTTCATTATTATTTAATTTTTTTTTCCCCTTAAAAATAATAATGATTGATAAATGACAGACGAGTAACTTAGAATTATACAAATCGCTTACTTGCAGTCAAACGATATGTGCAAACAGTTCAACATCATAGAGGACCAATTACCAAAATATTGAAAGAATAATCAGATATTTAATTGTTTTCCGTATAAATAGTTTTTCTTCTGTAAACATGTAATTATTTTTGCTTGGCTTATTTTTTTTTTCTTTTTGCTTTTAAAGATTATGACAGAAAAAATAATATTTCTCATTTTTTTTTAATGATACTTAATATAATGGTTGCATTTAAAATCTCAATGTGTTTCATGTACCAGAAAGCACATGCAATTGGTTTACTCGTAAGTCAAAATGTTTACAGCAATAATAAGTACTAATATTTAAATTGCTTTCTCTAAACAAAAATAAATAAGAGGGATGATTTAAAAAAGAAACAGCCAACAAATAATAACAAACCAGGTTAATATTACGTTCACTATTATTATAAGAAGAGCCGGTATATAATCCAATCAAACAAATCATCACTCAGCAGTAGTATTGATATATAGGCCAGGAACACTAAGCATTTACTTCATTTATCTCTCTTTTTAAATTATTCTATTTTCGCCAAAGAAAGACTGTGGCGGCAACCCTATCTACGTGATTCAATATAAATCTTCTGTACTCAACATGTTGACAGAAAAAAGCTAAAAAAAAACATTCATTTTAGAATGAAAATATGTTATTTTCGTACAAAAGCCAACTATTTTCTTCTAGATGTAGATGTTCATACTCGAACAGTGCCACCACAGCCGTCCCATATACAATTACACAGCATAAATTACTTATGGCTAAATCAACCTATCATAAATCGTTCGGCATATTTGATGATATTCTGACCAAATATATGACACATACTTTTTTTTCTTTTAGTTTATGTAACATTATTTGCTTATATATTGATTCTAAGAATAATTAATATAAATTTTACAACATTATAAATTATATAGTCGAAATAATAGTACTTGCGATTAGCACAATTAAATAAGTAATTAACTGCCTACGCCCATAATAAATCAGACATTTACGAGTAAATTTAAATCACTTTATGATATTTGCTAATGGATATGCTTATTTGGGAATATAGAATATATAAATAAACATAAATCCTACAATAAAATAGCAAAATTTTATATGAAAAAAAAAAAAAAAAATTAAAATAAATGAAAATGTAGGTATGCATCGTCGAACAGTAGCTAACGATAAACGACCGCCCTAAAAGCCACATTACACGATGAAACGCCATAGAACATTTCATCGGACATTGGTGTATTTTTCAAAATTTGACTGTTCATAAAACATGTTCGTTCTAAAAAATGTGTGAGATCTATGAAATGTTCTACGAAATGTTTTATCGCGTAATATTTGGCTTACGCACTACGATTGATAATTGCATTTTCCAGGCCATTTTAATATTTAAATTTAACTAACCATAACATTTTGACATCAAGTTAAAAAAAAATATATAAAAATATATATTTGGAACGATATTGAAAAAAAAAAGCAAATAAACTAAATATTGACTGTCGATATGGCCAGATTCAAAGAGGATGGAATATCGTTTAGTTGTTAATCAGAAATATCTAATAGAAAATTGCTTTGAATAAAGATTTAATATATAAATTAAGAGATCATAAAAGTGCTGATTTTTAACCGAATATTTGATCTATTTTATTATTTTTACTTGCATGGATGCAAAGATAAATAAGTCAAATAGTAGTGGGCCAAATAGTAATTTTGATAATTTATATAAAATATTAAGTTTTAAATTATTAATAAACAAGATATATTCAAAAATATTGAAAATAACCGATGCAAAACTTTTAATTTTTTTCTTTTACAAAATATCACCCAATCTCATCAAGACTGTTAGCAAGAGCTCTTGAATATAAATCATATTAGGACTGTCGCCTGTCAATGCGATTTGGTGAAATAATCGAAGATCATTTATTGATCTTGTAAAAAAAGAAGATATTGAAAGGATGGCAGGAAAAAAGAAAGGTTAAATCGTTATAAAGCTAAAATGCGTAAAGTATTGCACATAAAAACACGCGCGCAAACGAAAAAGAAAAAAAAATTATAATAATAAAAATCATATAAAAATATATATAAATAAACTCAATTTATGTTCTAGAGAATAAATTTTGGAAAAATTGCTTATTTCGCGATGTACAAACGGTTTTAAAACACATTTAATAAAATTTATGATAATCGTCAGCATTTTATAAATTATATTTTCAATTAACTTTAACAATACAGTGCACACTGCACAAGCAACACAGTGAGATTATTTTTTCAGTTTATTTTATTTAAATTTTTTTTTTCTTATTCTTTGGTTTGGGGTATTTGGTGTACTTGTGCGATCATCAAACTTGTTATATATGTGTTGTTATTCAATCCGTTTATTAACCATTTACCATAGTATTCATATGGAAATTAATTTGCAGCAAATCATCTTTCCGGTGTTGATTAATATTTTGAGCGAATTGCGAGCATTTTTATTTTTTGTTAAATATGTTGTAAATATATTACGACTTTGGCATGGCAAATTTTTTAAATAAACTGAATGGAATTATTAAATCTTACAATTCATAATTTTGAAAAAAATAAAAATACAATTTGTGGTCCAAAAAGTGGGTCACAGTATTCAAAGCAAAGTAATAATGCAAATTATAAATTAAATGCAATGTACGCAAATATTGTGGGTAAGTACGTTACGAGAGTGGTTTAAAAAAAAAGAAAAAAAAAAGAAGTAAAAATTGAAATAAAAAAAATTATTCTGCCATGCTTGCTAGTAATGTTTATGCCATTTTGCGCGTATTGTACTATTGTTTGTGAGAAATATCTACGTGACAATGTTGAAATGTAACAATAAACTATTTTTATTTTTTTGAGTCATCTGGTACGCGTTCCTGGTATTGAAAATATAATTTCATTTTACTTGTGTGGTTTTACACAGAAACAAACAAAACGGAAAAAGTAAGAAAGAAGAGTTTCAATTTAATTTTAAGTAATAAAAGAGATGTGTACTTAAATGACGAATACGATAGGAGTGCCATATAAAATGCACGTAATCTTTATATTAAATCTAGATAGTTTTATGAACCAAGTACTTACACATTATTAGATACGGTAATAGAAATTATTTTATTTAACTTAATAAAATAACTGAAAAAAAAACAAAAAAAAATTGTGTGTCATTTAATAATTTTTTATAAAATATTATAATAATATTTTAATTTTATTGTGAGAAAGGTAAAAGGTGAGGCCAAATGCAATGTGCAACTAAATAGAATAAAAATCATTAAATTGGAAATACCTATAGCCTTTTACACGTGGACTGACTGGCAATCTTCACACAAAACCGAAATGCAAACCATTTGAAAAGCAAATAATTCTTTTATATCAAAATTATGTCTTTTAAGAACATGGTAGCTCCACAGCAAAAAAACGGATTTCCAAAAAAGAAAAAATTATATAAATTTCATTCCATGACATCCATACTAACTCATAGACCCCTTCAATAATCTAGAAGGAAAAAAAACCTATGATTTTACAATCACAGTAACTCATAAAAGGCCAATATTGGTATATATTGATATAAACCGAAAAATACAGAGCTTTTATGAAAAATCATTTACCCATGTTAAATGATACAAACACTAAATTCATTTTTAATTCAGTTCTGAACCCTGCCATTTATTTATAAAATGTTGCTAAATATATAAATTTGATAGGAGATCATCGGTTACAATTGCATTTTTCTTTAATTTAAATATCTCTGTATTAGAACTATCACTATTTTAAGTACAATCATTATTCCATTATCTTTTTAACAGTTTATCGAATACTAACTAAAATCAACAAGAAAAAAATACTTTATTCTGCTAATCTTTCGACATTGTTTTTCGCTAATTTGCATCGTCAAATTTAATTTTTCAACATTATCGAAAATAACTGACGATCTACGTTCATTTTTCCCTTTAAAACAAAGCAGTCTAATGAAAAAAAAAATCGTTTTTAATAAATCAATTAATAATATCTTTTCAGTTTTTTAATTATTGAATAAATCATTTCATTTATCAACATTAAAAAAAAAAAACAAATATGATTTAAATTTTCTACCAAAAACTACAATCAATGCGAAATACGATTTACAAAATTTCTGTTAGATATTTTCCCGATACTCCTTTAAATAAGTAAATCATATCATTCAAAATATGAATTTTATAACAATATTGTTCATTCGAATAATATGTTTTGTTTACAAAACACTGTCAACGCAATGAATAATAATCGATAATTTATGAAAATCACCCCATTGATTATTAGTCAATAAATTATTTATTTCTGTTAATATACACGAGAATAATAAATAACAATAAAACCAGTTCACGTCCTTTCAATGTACACATTAAAATTGTGCGATCCATAAACATACAATACACACTCACTCACTCATTACATGGATAAATAAGTTAAAATTATAATAGTTTTAATGCATTAAAGCAGATAGCTTTTATAATATAAATAATAATAAAATATAATAAATATAAATATTGTTCAATCGCATATACGACAACTAAACATATCGGTTAGATAGGAAGGTACCTACTTACATACATTTAATACAAAGTATATTTGTTCAGCGGTTTTGTCATCACATTCTGTTGGATAAATAAAATAAAAAAAAAGGAGAAACAAGGAAAATACAGAAGAAAGAAAAAAAAAACAAATAAAATACAGAAATCGAAATATATGCAATGAACTGGAACATAATAGAAATACTATCTGTGTTTGTTTGTTCTATATTTATTGTATGTTGTCGTCGGTTATGTTAAATTACCATCGATCCCCGTGCACATCATCATAATACATAATTGAAACAGAACAACTGTTATAGAAAAATGTTTTATCGTTTTATATTAGAAATGGCATATTAAATGTAATATTGTTGCGTTGTTTGAAATAAGCGCTTCATTTTGTGCGATATTTTTTTTTTCTCCATTATTGTCTAGATAAAATTATTAGTAGGTATGAAATGAATGTCTACATTGAATACTTGACTTAATAAACATAATACAATCAATATACATATAATAGATATATCTCATACAGCACAAAATATTATTCTGCAAACTTCGTTCAATGATGAGTTTGTTTAATTATCATTCCATATAAATTTATTGCAGATACTCCAACTAAACATACTTTCATATATATAATATTATAAATAATAAGTAATAAATGGATTTTGTTCTGTATACTCAATTTTCTAACGATTTACCTTACCTTTGCCTTATACCTAACTGATATAATATCTTATATATATATACTTGTAATGCTATCTTGTAATGGTTCCATTGGATAGAAGATGACTTGAATTTGGATGTGAGCTATTTTGTACATTTACCTACCTGTAGGACGATGTAGAACGATTATTGTTAAATCGTGCATTTATATTGATTTAGTTTTTTGTTTTATGCTTATTTTTTCGTTATGGCTTACATACGATTATCGTTGTTCTTAGTATTCGCTACTGTTTTCAATTTAAGCATTCGTTGAGGTCAGGTCATCTCATGTCATTGTTATGACTTTTAAGACAGTGTAAATAAATGGTTGCATTTAGCATTAAGACTATTTAAGAGGCTACGTGTGTTGTAAAATTGATATTATATTTTTTAAAGATCTCGGATTATATATTTCATTTTTAGAATAACTAAACTACTACTGCTTAATCGTAATATCTTTATTTTGGAAGTAGCTATCAGCTAGAACCAATTTTTTGTATGTTTTGTATCTTAGAGCTTTTCATATTTCAACAGCCAAGACTACAGAATAATGTTTCTCGCGTATCAATTATATTTTTTGCAACTATTTTCGAGTGTTGTTTTATTCATTAGATCTATATTACATATATTGTCACAGGTAAAGTATCAATATTTTGTTAATGGCTCTTAACTAAAGTTATCAACATTTGGTTTTTATTAATATTATTGGTCTTATTATCATTTAAATGTAAAATGAACAATTGAGTGTTGACCAACGAATATTATATTGGCTTTTATTCAACTCTAACAATCCAAAACGACCCTTCCATTTTTTTTATATGTGTATCGTACGTTAAATGATGAACGTAAGTACGTCCATTCACCGTTAAGTAATGTTAAAAATTATGAATTCTAATGAAATAAAATGAAAATAAAAAGAAAAGGTGAACCAAAAAAAAAAAAAATTAAAGAGAGACGATTGTTATATTTAAGCATACCATTCATAATTGTCTACCATAAAAATATGTTAAACGAAAATGAAAACAATATTCATTTCGACAAAATCTATAAATGTAAACACACTCAGCTAGTATAATAAACAAATAATAGACTTAAAAAGTCATATAAAGTTCACAACAACAGAATATATACAAAGTGAATTGTGCAACAGCAAGAAGAATGGCCAAAAAAAAAAGTTTGATTGTACATGAACAACCCATATAACAATATAGGGGATGGTTAGGAAAGAACACAATATTGAAAATAGTTACCTGCGAATATGTACGTACCTATTATTAATAGACGATACAATGTGAAATATTTTGAATGTTACAAAATATTTGCTTTATTATTATTATTATTTCAAATTATTATTATAATAAGCGAATGCAGGGCGACAAAATATTGAATCTAATTTTCATGTTTTTTTTTTCTTAAATTTTTTTGAATTTAGATAATTTATTGACGTTTTTTGTTCGCCTGGCTTTGTAGGTATAGCTATATATCAGTAACGATAGACGTTTACAATATAATAAGTACAAACAACGCACAGAGATAATAAAAATTATGATTTCAATAGGGTAGAAGTGTCAAAAATGAATTAATATACTGAAACCTATATTTCTAAAAGAAGATGAACTGGATTATTGTTTGGTTATTATTTAACACTATAAAATATCTACATTATATTAACTTTGTCGCATTTTTCGTTTACACAACGTCTATTTATAGACTATATATATACCTATATATATATATATTTACTCTGAACAGGGATGTGAGACTATGTTAAAAATTAAACGGTCTACCATTCACTAATGTAATTTTTCAAAACAAAGACTTACCTAGTAATCATTTTTAATATCAAATTATATTTTGCAAGGCATACAATAGTATATACCTTAGAAAGCCATTATTGGAACACTATATATACCTTTGTAAAGTATATTACGTATTGTATTGCCTTACGTATTTTGTATTCTCTCTAGGTTATAATACTTGATATATGTACCTTCGAAAATGTGTAAAATAGTTTTCTTTTTTAGTTTTTTCGTTTTTTCTTTACTGTGGAAGGTGTACTTGGTAGACTTTTTAGACTTTTCATCTACGTTTTTTTTAGTTATTTGTTTTTTCTATTTAACTATATCTTCTTTTTGACGCCGATTGGATTTGACATTATGAATGCGTATTTAACAACACAGTTATCTCGTCCGCAAATAAACTATAGGTTTACGTTATAGGCAATATGTAAAAATACCTAATAAAGTTCCACAAATATAATTTTAATTAAATTTCATCTGCTATAAGTTATAAAGTATTTTATAAGGTATATACTTTATACCAATAGAGTTTCTCAAACGATTGTAATGATTTGCACGACCCTTGATTTGTGACATTGCATTGATACAGAATAAGAATATAATACATATGTCTACTCTCTGTGGTACGAAAAGTTCATTCAGTTGCGGTAGGTCAGTTTTAAAATACACCATAAAGTAAACGATTAACCAACATTAAAATAATAATAATAATAATAAACTAATGTTGTTATAATTATTGTACATAAAAAAATAAAACAAAAAATAAAAATGAAACTATTAAAGAGGTGAAAGATACGCATGGTCATACCTACAGCTATATAAAGTTATATACGTGTAATATGTTGTTTACAGTTTACACCAGTTGTACTCATTCATATGGACATATAATGATACACATTTATAATAATTCATTCAACAACAACAACAATACTTGAGACTATAAGAAAAATGAATGAAAAAATGGAAATAAATAAATAAATTTATCAGAACATGCAATAGAACACATAGAATATTTCCAGAATAAATGAATATAGAAATAAATTAAATTAAATAAAACATAGATAAAAACACTTAATATGTGTATCACAGAAAAGTGTTAAGAGTTACGAATCTTTCATTTTTTTTCTTATATTTTATTAAGTATTTCTATTTGATATCGTCTGGAAGTAGTTAATACAAAATATTAAGAGCAAGCGCACAAACTTTACACATCAACTTGATTGGTATATATGCATATATATATATAAACTTGATTCCCATGAAAGAATACTGAATGAATGAATGTTTTAAATCGATTTTAGTATTTTTTGCTATCATTAATATTAACACTGCCGCGGTCAGCGCAATACACTTACCTAATTCATATATTGCTTATAAAATATTTATATACAAAAAAAAATAATAATAAGAAGAAGAAAAAGACGAAAAGATAAAAACAACAAAATATTATAAGTTTATTTTATAGTCATTACAATAATATTTAATGTTTTTTTTTTGTGTGTGGCTATAAAATTGATGATTGTGGAACACACGTAAGTGGTAAAAACGTGTGGGTTTTTTTCTTTTCTTTATGATCGACGTTAGTTTAAATGTGCGCATGAAATATGTGAGATGAGATCGAAACTACGATGGTTAGTATTTTCAGGGACGCGCTAACCATAATGCCCATAGATCCACCATAAAATTTAGCAAACAGTCTCTCTAATATTGCAAAATTAAAATACGGATGAGAAAGCGTTCGATGAAATTTAATCGGAATTACAATCTGTACTTTACAAACAACTGATAGGGCAGTACCAACAAATGATATTTTACTCGTATTATTTATTATTTCATAATTTTATCTGATTCAATTTTTAAATATTTTAGATGGAATTGCATATAAACTTTGATGATGTCTTTATATTTTGGTGTTTATAAAAGAATTGAACATCAAAAAAAAGAGTCATTTTGAGAATTTCCATCAAATTTAAAAATCTTGTATGTCTTTAATTTTTGATCCAAAATTAGAATTAATTTCATTCGGATCTAATTCTATGATTCGAATAAAATGTAATATAATTTAATTCATATCAGTCGACTTTTTGATTAATCGCTAGAAATGCTTTGCTTGCAATTTCTCATGAACATTTTCAATATGAAGATTTTATTAGTAACCAAATGCAAAGATCGCGCAGTCACAAATTCAATAAACGTGTAGGTAGACAATCCAATATTTTATTTCAGCGCAGCAGCATTATTTTATTTGTTCAATGCCACAAATAAGCAAAACTAACGATAATGATTACAGACAAAATTTATCTGATAGTTGTTTTGACATTATTATAATAAACAATTTATATAAATCAACCCTATCAATACTAATAATCAATATTATTATTTTGTTCATTCTTTTTTTTTCTATCTTGAATGCCAAACCAGCATAATACATAATGCTTAAATGTAGGTATAGAACCATAGACACAGTCCGATACTAGTCGATGCGCTACCCAACTTACAAATATATAAAAATGGATTTGTTTTGCTTGCATAACCATATTTAAAAATACAATACAAAAATATATAATTCTTTCAATTTGATTAAAAACCAAAAAGGACTCCTTCATTTAATACTTATTTATATGTTATAAACAACACCGCACATTAGATATGGTTATATATGAAAATAATCATAATATAATAATATTATGATACATAAACACAGTAACAAAAAAAAAAAAAAAAAATGAAAACAAACAAACGAAAATATAATATAAATTGAAATGAAAATGAAATAAATTTCGTAAGAATGAATAGAGCACTAATTTTTGTATTTGTTAAGCGAAAGATGCGTATCAAAATTGAATTGAATGGTGCTGCACTCAACAATCAATGGATTTTATTATTATCATTATTATTATTAAATATTTTGTATATTATTTTATAACGCAGCCTTGGTAGAATATTGATAGTCACATATGAAATGGATTTATAGAAATACAATTTTTTTTTTTTGCAAATTTGTATTTATAAATTAAAATAAACAAAACAATATAATATGTTTAATTGAAGAAAAGGAGGGGATCCTCACTGATTAATTCATGAAATTTTATAATTTACCACGCCTAGTAATAGTTACTATTGTTAGATTTTTAACACGAATAACACGATTACTACGTTTACTACGGTGATATGAATATGAATTTGAATACCCTTATTATGTTAATTCTCTGCAGATATTATAAAAAAAAAAAAAAAAATCCAAAACTGTATCACCAAAACCTATTATTATAGTATACATATTTTGATATCGACTAAATTCTGCGTCTATCGGCTGCTCAATCATCTAAATCTGTCCACTCAGTCCTGAAAAAGTATACCCTGAATATGAGTAATTTCCCTCAAAATTGATTTTATTAAAAAACTTTGTATGCACGAAATGTGTACCATTAAAAATAATTATAATCTGCATTTAAGGTTTTTTAAATTTTGTGAAATGTTTTATCATAATTGATCGAATTTGTAAAATTAAAATATACAACAAAACTGATCAAAATCAAAGCATATATATTTTCAAGGCACGCCCATTCCACACCCAATGGTGGGTGGAAAATTTTTGACCGTCCACCCAATCCTGAGAAAAAGCTAAATAAAATTATTAAAAACCGTTAACTCAAGTCCTGAGAAAAATTGACATGAACATGAGTACTTTTTTTTAACACTTAATTAATGAGAAAAATGAGCAAAATGAGCAAAATGAAAATTAATTGAAAGATAAAATAATGCTAAGATTATTATTTTTTTTCTTTTTTTTAGAAGAAAGTATAATTATTTTCAAAATATATATTATCTACATTATAAATAATATATGATTTAGTATACTATAAAAAGTACCTATATGTATTTTGTTTACCTTCTAAGGTATATTCAAAGAATATCTATAACTATACTAGTATATACTAGTATAGATATTCTTTGGTACAGGGCCGTGCCTACCATAGAGGCGAGAGAGGCGACCGCCTCAGGTGCAAAAATTGAAAGGCGCTAAATTATATATCAAATGATTTTTTTTTATTATTAATTATATACATTTAACAATAAATAATTACTGTGGTGAATTAAA
>JAABKK020028645.1:0-16189 GCA_011634745.2 Catotricha subobsoleta | reverse complement strand
CCATTCATCATTCTTATAAATAAAAGTAGTAAATCTAAAGTATATGAGTTTTAATTTATATAAACCGACCACCGGATTTGCTACAAGGTTGATTTTTAATTTTAATGTTTATTAAAAGTGCATATTTGATGAATTAATTTCAAATATTATTGAATAAATTAGAATAATAACTTATGCTGATATACACAGTGAATATCAATATAGTGTAGGAATACAGTAATTTTGTCTGCTTAAATAATTCTTTATGTCAATATTACATTTTGTTAAAAAAAAATTCAAAGAAGAAAAACATCATTCCAATTCCATTATATTTTTTTTTTTTGATAAAGCATTTACCTTAGCAGGAGATTCCGGATTCAGAATCCGATCGAAATGATGTTTATCTCTTTTAGATATTTTTAATTTTTATTTATTTATACGTCATAATAAATATAAACAGAGACAATAATTTTGATAATCGGTCAATAATTATAATTGAATTTCATAAAATAATGTCAACAATTTTAAACGATTTTCGTTAGCATAATTCCAAAAGCACCAATCTCATCGCCAACAACTTATCTTAATTTCATCAATACATTGATGTCATTAATCATTTATTACTTTTAAATCAATATTTCACTCATTTTAGACGAGCAGCACGAGCTTCTCTAAACAAACAAGTCTATTTAATTTTATTTAGTATGAAATATACCTATATAGATCTACCATTCACGTACTATATAAGAAAATTGTTGCTGTTGCTATATACTTATTATTCTGTTGGATTTGAGAAGCTTTACTCCAAGTGTAAAGTGTAAAAAATAAAAATGAAAAGAACTGGAGAGAAGGTTTTGTAGACATCACCATTTGCCTACATCTATTTATTCGAATTGAATATTATATTTTGCCTGAAACCCCAACTCCAACCAATATTCTAGGGCGACGTGATGTCGTCTTTATTAAAAAAAATTGTTAGACAAGACGCTGTAAAATAAAAATAGAGTTCAATCCCCTCTTATACTTTTTCCATCATAATTTGCATCAATTAATATAATAATGTGAATGTCTAATTTTCAATTATTTAATAATTTGATTCAACTAATTTTTTATTTGCTGTTTTGTAATAATTTTATCGTTCTGGGTTGGTTTTGCTATTTTTTTTGCTCGGATATTCAAATTCAATAAAACCGGTATACTTATAAGAAATTATGTAAAATGTTTGCTGGGGTTTTACACTTGGGTGCCTTTTTGTTTGTGCTGGCATAGTATCAATGTGTAGTTCTGCTTTATCTGTCATGGAAAAATAATTTTCTTCCACTATGAAAATCAAATTTCATTCTCGCGTGTCTTGTTGTCTAGCGGCTTGTCTTTTATTTTTCATTTGTTTATTTATTTATTATAATTCTCTTCTTTTGGTTTAATGAAACATCGACTTAGGCTGTCACTTAATCATTTTCATGTTTTACATTATTATATACATGGTTTACATTTAAGTATTATTAAACCATCATTCTATATATTATTATATGTATAAAAGACGATGAAAAATTAATTTCCTGTGCGTTTTCTTCTATTTCTATTATTTTTTTAATAGCTTGAGATAAAAATGAAGATGAATAATTAATTCATTTGAGTATTTATAAATCCCTCAATTCATATTTAGATTTAATTGATTTTTTTTTCACTCCATTGTGTATATTGTAAAAGTATTCAGTGACGGATCGAGTTTATTTCTTTAATTGGACAAGACTTCATTTTGTCGCCCAACGCAGCTAATTTTTTTTTTTTATAAATTAAGATCGTGACTTATGTTTATGTTTAATATGCAATCAGTGCAGCACTTCATTCAACCCATGACCCATCACTGATTGTATCTTATCCTGCCGGCTCTTATAGAAAAATAAACGAGAGATAAGGTTAATTGTCAAAGGGATAATAATTTAATAAGTTAGATATTTTGTTTTGTATTTTGTCATTTCGACAGCAAAACGGGAATCGCATTTGAATCTCGCAATTTCGTTTTCATTCAATTTATATTTTTCTTTTCATTTACGTTGATATTTGGAACCATTTTAGAATTGAATAATTTTAAAGAAAATACATTATAAATTTATAAAATGAATTAAATATTTTTTATAAAATATTTTCCGTTGAAATGAATTCATAGTTTCTACAAAATTATGTGTTTTGAATATGGCTTAATCTCTAACTATATACAGTTTACTTGGTGTGATGTTACAGATCTAAAAATTTACCTTATACTGCTCTATTTCATTTTTCACTTTTTTTTGATCGTTTTTTAGGTGTTTTTCTAATCTCTAGAGCTCCAAGATCGCAATTTTTTTCATTTAGAAACGTAAACTAGAGTTACTGGTCGTTATTTGATACCTTTAAATCTATATACCTATGAAAAGGCAAAAAATATTATATACAACGAAAATATTCGGAAAGTTAATAACTATACCTTATTACCCCGGTTTACGGTATTCATTAATATAAAATCACATTTATATGGATGATAAAGAGTAGGTACTTAGATCTGTATTTTGCATACAAATTTAATAATTAACAGTCATTAAATATAATATAAAAAATAATTCGACGTGTAATGTATTTAAAAGTTAATATATTTAATTTTAATTTCTTGTCTTTTTGATTTGCCTTTTAAGTAATTTTTTCAAAACTGCATGAATTTTTGGTTAACACTTTTCGATAACCTTATAATTTTCTTTCACATAATAACCCCGCACAGTAAAGCTAAAGAAAAAAAAAAGAAGTAATAATCTACAATTTCAATACATAAATCCCACAAAAACACACTTTCATACAGCCATCGTTAATCCTATAAATTTATTATATGCCATTTGACTTACCAACCCATCTACCCATTCATTTATTTCGTGTTTATTTAACACCTTAACGGATTACAAAACTTTATTATTCTACAGGTGTAATCGTATCTAACGTACGGAAAAATATAATGTTAAGCCATAACGCATTTGCCATTTTTCTACTTAGTTCAGTTTTTCAGTTAGTATTCTATCCAATCCCATCATAATATTATATCACCTCACTAACGCATTCTGTTTCAACCCCTACTATACACTATATCTGCTTGCGCTATAAATACAACATTTATTTCGTAGAATATAGTACTCGCGTTTTTTATTCAAAACAAAAAGAAGAAAAAACCAGCAGGAATAAAAAAAAAAAAAAAACACAAGAAGAAAATAGTAGGTACTTTACTTTTCAAAGAGAAAAAAAAACATGGCAAATTCTAAATCCAGCTTACCACCAAATTTCCCCATAACTTAACATTACATATACAAAGTAAAGTAGGTAGATACTTACCAAATGTGTATGTATTATAATAATAGTAATAATAATAATAATAATAATAATAATAATAATAATAATAAAAATAATAATAATAATAATAATAATAATAATAATAATAATATATTTGAAACCAGAATAGGTAGTGATCCATTCCATTCCATTCCATTCCCTCAAATACCTACTTTACTATTTTCCAATTTTTATATACAAATACTTTTTTACTGTATTTACTTAAATAATTTCCTTTCATTGCGAATATGTGGATTTGGTTATTGGCTTCTATTTTTCACATTCTCATCATATGCACTGCGCTCTTGAATAAGATGCGGTTGCTGTTAGTATTTTTATATTTAAATCCATATACATTTTTTCATTGGAATTTTATTTTATATGTTCTTTTCAAGAAACATTTACGGCTTAGCAAAAAGAAAAATCCACAAAATAAGCAATTTTTGTGAATGCGACGTGTACGCAGTAGAAAAAAAAAAGAAAAGAAAAAGTAATAAAATAATCTTGATTTATCGTCAAGAAAGAAAACACACTTTTTTTTTTCTTTGGTGAATAAGGTTAAATATATTGGAGCAACAGAAGATTTAGATTTACTTCTCTTGTGCGTGTGACTCGATTTTAATAACATACGCATACATATTATAATATGTGTTTGCGACGTAAACTTTTGTACAGATATACCGACACGATGCAGAGCTAAATCTCAACCAAACTTCTCGTCTTAAAGATATAAAATATATTACACTCGTAAGTATATAAGCCTGTAAATTGGGCTATAAGAAATATATATATATATATTGGTGAAATGACGCGGCGGGTGAAATGTGGTCGTAGCCTATAGATTCGTACGCTCTATGTTAAAAGTTTGTTTAGTTTATCGTAAATTCGTTTTAATATAGTCGTCACACCGAATATTCTATTCATGTTACTAAATAATATACATATATATTGTACATTATATAGCTATATAAACTATATTACCATAATATTTATTATTCACTTTATTATAATCTTAACGTCCTGCCAAACCGTTCAAGAAATAATAAAGATATAAAATGCGATTTATTTTTTAATCTAAATGAAATATTATGTTTTTTTTTTCTTTTGTACTTAACATTTACTTTTATTGTTAGCCATAATTTACACTTGAAAATTCAGAGAAAGTTACTAAATTTTCCTTTGAACTTCGGGTTTACATAGGCAAATAAATAATAACAATAATTTAAAACAAAACAACAAAAAAAATCTTGATATTTGCGTAACCGAAACCTAATTCAAAATTTTTTAAGGCCTATTAGTAGGTTAATAAGCATCTGAAAATACATTTTAGACAAAAAGAAATAGATGTGAAGAATTGGCTAAGCGCAAAAGTAATGATCAGTTCTAGAAATCTTCGAAAATATTGTCTATAGTGGCTCTTAGATTATTCATTAATATGGCTGTGTTTGATACTTATAAAAAAAAAAACATAATATAATAATAATAATTGTGAAATTTTGTCTGCAATGAACTAGTTATTGTAATTAATTAATAGAATATTCAAATTAAACGCAATAAATGATAGGCGATTTAGAAATTTAAACATATCTCTTTCGACTCAAGTTTATGATTTTGAAATTGTGTCAGATATGGCAATAACTTTATATTATTTACATTTTACAGTTAAAGTATTTTAATTGCTGTAAATATTTCATGAAAACTTATTACACATTTTTTTTATTAAAATCACAAAATTAAGATTAATACAATTTTTTTAAAAAAAAAATCTGCATTCAATGTTCAAGTAAGTATATCCTATTCAAACTTATTCCTATTTCAAAATAAGATGTCTATATGCCTACCTCAAGTTTGCTGAAAATATAAAGGAAATACTTGCGGCTTGGAAAGTTGACATGAACAAATTAAGAAAACAAATACAAGAAGTAAGCACTACTTCGGGTTATTAAATACTCATAGAAACAAAGAAATTTATTAGATCACCCCATTAACTGATATGATTACAATTTACAAATAATATAGATACTAAAATCGATTAAAATTCTCAAAAAGAAATTCTCAAAACAAATTTATTATGAAATTATTGCCACTTATAGGTCAGTAATATCAAAGTGTTAATTTTTAGTGATTTTAATGTCATGAAACTAATAAACAATAGTTTACATCATTAAATTGCCCCAATTTTTCTTGCAATTTCTAAGTTAAGTTTTCATTAATGTTTTTGCATTGTTTGAACAAAATGAAAGTTTCATTTACTCAATATCTTTTGTTCGTGATTTGAAAGGTAATCAAGAAAGTTTGAAAACGGTGCGATGACATAATTGAATATATTTGGCTTTCAATATTTTAAATAATTCTTAACAGCTATCCTTTATTTAAATACCCGTTTAACATTTTAACCGAGGGTAGAACCGAAGAATTTCGGCCATTTGAAATTCGTTTAATAAATAAGGGTTTGATGTATTTGCTATATCCACTGACTGACATTATTTTTTCAAAGTTCTTTTTTCTCTACTTTAGTATTTAGTATATGGCTTAGTTTAACATTGAAAGTATAGAATTTGATATCTCACAATACAAATAGTATAAAATGAACCCATTGAATATTCGATTTGGGTCATATGAATGGCTATTATAATATTCTTCTTTAGTCATTTATTTATTTAACAAAGTGGGTATTACAATTATAAACATAAATCTATACCTTTTTAGTAAAACATTCCAACAACAAGCACACATGATTTACAATAAAATAAAATTTCTACCTGGCTATCCCTTACCTAAATATAGATAGATTTACAAACATTAAAACATCCACCATACCATTACTGAATAAAGCTACCAATATATTATTAGGTTTTAAACAATATTATATAATGAAAGAGCAATTTAAATTGGCAATGTGGTGCAAATTGGAATAAAATACATTTTCTCATCATTTCCATATATAAGCATACCAAAAATTATATAACATCTATTACCTGATGATGTGTAGGTAAGTAAATATATATCCGCCCACTATTGTATAGAACGGTGCTAACAGATTCTACCAAAATACAATTACTTGGGAATATTTATTGCTTTATGGCCCTTATTCCATCCATCCACCCATTTTCATTCGCACCCTTCTTATAGGTTATTTTATTTGTATGGCCCCATATTATCCGTATTCAAAAACTCCTGTATTCCTTTGCAATCAAAGCACAGACATACACATTGGTAAATTCAAAATAACCTCAATATAATTTCTGTACACATGCCGGCATGTAAATTGTAAATTTTTATTAGAATTGAATAAAATAAAAAAAAAAAAGTAGTGAAAAATGTATGAAAGAAAAGCTTTACGTACACACGAAAAAACATCACAAACACGATAAATGCTTAGAATCTATTGAAAAGATTTTCAAAGGAAATGAACGTACCTAAACCGTAGAAAAGTTTCCGTTTCGGTGTGGAAGCATTTCTTCATCATCATCATGTTTTTCGGTGTGTATTGCTTCAGTGTAAATGATTCATCGCAAAATGCTAAATATAAGGATAAGAAAGCACAACATTGTTTAAAATCATTACAAAAGAGTGCTATCAAGCAAAATGATACGCAAAATTTATTGTGACGCTGCTGTTCAATGATATTATTACTGTAAATAATTGCGGTGAAATTGAAAATGAATATTATTTATCTTCGATTTGATTTTACTATAAAAATAAATATAATAAAGTTCGAGTAAGTGATTCTTATTGCTAAATAAACAGATGACATGCTAAAATAGAAATTTCAATATAAATATATTCTAAAATTTTTTTTTATTTTTTTTTTTTTATTTATAAAAAAATTAAGCACATAAGAAATTCCAGCGCAAAAATATTTTCATTGTTTATCACATAAAGAATATAACACGCATTCCAAGAAAGTATTAAACATATTTTCTTTTAACAACCGAGAATAAAATGAAATAAATAAATGGAATGAAAAACGGTTTTCATTCCAACACCCATTATTCTTGATGTCGATAATAAGCCTTAAAAATGTTTCTCATTAAATTTTTGATTGCCATCAGTTTATAAGCAATGAGTTTATATTAAATAGGTATTATTTAGATACCTTGGAATGAGGGGGGGGAGGGGATTCTATATAACAATATATAATAAATAAAATAGAGTTAACTCCAAGGGGTAATATCATGTATATTTTGGTAAACAGTACATAGGCCAATTTCGACATATAATTATGATTCAACCCCAATATTTATAATATTACACAGCTTATTTTAAAAGCTCTTTCTCTCTTTATTATGCACTGTGTTTGGGTTTTAATGTATTGCTATTATTATTTCATATATATTATGTACAACTATATGTGATTTGGGTATTAAAGCCCACAAAAGAGATTAGAAAATTAATTACAAATAAATCAAATTTTCATTACCACGAAGTGTTTATTATGAATTTTATGTTATTGCGGATGAATTTGTTCGCGTACGTTATGTACATTTTTTTTTTTTGCATAGGCACAAGGCAATATCATATATGAATATACAATATATACATTTATGGTGTGTCTACCTATCTACCGAAATATTATTTATTATGACATTTATGATACGAATTTGATATAATATAATGGACAAAATAATTATGGCAAGCATATGTGTCACGGATGGGATGGTGGGGAATTCGTATTGGAATTTTTATGTTGGTTTTGGTTTAGTATATAATTAACAGTCACTCTTCCATATTGAGTCCATTAATTTATAATTGTAATAAGTTCATCCAGGGTTTTTTTTCTTCTTTTTCATATGTAATGAACATAAGAATTAATATACGTGATTCAGCATATACAAAAAATAATAGATTCATCTTTTTTTCTGTCCCTTGTGTAAACCCAAATATACTTTGACTTGTAACTTAAATAAGATTTTTATGAAACGGGAATATACTTACATTCGTAAAAATTAACTCTCAAACAAATATGAAACAAAAAATGTATAATATTTCATAGCTTGTATATTTAGGCCTCTGGTGTATTTACTAACTGGACGAACCTAGACCTACATAGATATATTAATGAATAAATAAATCAAAATCAATAAAAATTTATTATAAGTTATTTATTTATTTATTTTTTGTTCATTTACAGTAAAATTTTTACGTGAAGTTACACCATATTTTCGAAAAGCTAGTATTATATCAGAAGTGGGATGGGAATTGCAACGTGCATTTTTGTGTCCCTTAAGTACTGTTGGACCTGGTACTGGTGCTCCAACATCATCATCATCATCAACATCACCTCCATCAGCACCACGAAGCCCGCCGAGAGCCGACACTAGATATATACCATTGCAACTAACGCATTTAGCACGAAATTTAAAACATCATGATCCAGGTATGTGCACCTTTAAAACGATTTTATAAATAACATTTCTCAACATTAGTTTTCTTTTTTATTCCATTTTTCTCATCAAATTCTTCTTTTTTTGCCAATTTTGTACAAAAATAACAATCTCTGTTGGATTTTTTTTGTCTTCCTTCGTAAAAAAAACAGAAAAAAATTCTACAATAAATTGAAAATTGTAACGAAAATAGAGGAAAATAGAGAAAAATAGTGTGGCCATTGGGAGCCGTAAATTTTCTCTAGAAAATTTATATATATTTAAAGAGGTGAAAATAAGCTGATGAAATTTTTGCTATTACATACTTAATTTTTTAGAAAAATTATAAAACTAAAATTATTAATGTTTAAAAAAAACACAGTAAATATATAACTTTATGAAAAATGATATTACGTTTATAAACTGACAACAAGTTCTAGCTTTATTTCAATTGGCTCTATTCTATTATTTTTGTTTTTCTTACATTCATATTTTCGTATTATAAGAACAAACGAACGACTATTTGTCATATAAAATGTAAGATTTATTTTATATTGTTCTTGTGTGCAAATTCACTGCACACAGGAAGAAAAACAACTAACTTTATCCTCGATTGCGAGAAAATAAATTTGTTTTGTTTTTAGTTTACTTTAAACCGACACATAAAATTTATATCATAGAAGAAAAGGTGTATATTTTCTATGAGTTGTGCCAGCCAAAAAAAAAAAGAAGAAAGAGAAAAAATATATGATTTCTTGCATATTGGGTATTTGCCCAGTATTGAGTTTCAATTTAAACTTAGATATTCATATTGGTTTAAAATTTAATTTAAAATTTGGTTTGGTCCAATAACTGACGGATTGCCACTCTTAGATTCAATCAATACTAATCAGAATATATGAATATTATGAACATTCAAAGTGCGATTTCCATACAGACAATAGGGAATTCCCTGATCTCTGACTATATACCCAACAAATGAAGGCATATTACATCGACTTTGGAACAAAAAATATACAACCGAAAATAAAAATGTAGTTTTGTATTATTCATTTGAAAATATTTCAACCTATTTAATCATTAATGACCTCAAACTAGATGTCAGAATAACCTTTGACCTATCATCATAAATGCTGTTTACATTTTGGTTCAATTTGTGTGTACCCTGAAAAATTGATATGTAATGCATGATACTGAGTTGAAAGAAACAATAAGAAGGAAACTAGTTTTTTTTATCCTTTTTTTTACTATTTGTTATTCTATTTTGCTTTTTGCCTAACATAAGTAAGCAGATAGTTTTTATGTCCAATGTATGTATTTGTCCAAAAACAACTTTGACATATAACATACAAAGGCCAGGTACATTATACGGAAATATTTATTTTACTTTTTAATGTACGTACGGTGCACAAGATAACTTAAACAATATAAATGTATGTTTGGATAGAGCGCATATAGGGAATTTAGAAGAGGTAATATGAATGTGAAAAATGTTAGCTTTTCTGAAAGAAAATAAACTTGATATGACTCTATATTTATTTCACTTTTTTTTTTTTTATTATTATTCAATTCCAAATATAAAAGGATAAACAATATTTCTGTATTGTTTTAAAGGAAATGTTATTTGTATATATAAAAGCTTTTCTAACTCTTTTTTACTTTTTTTTTCTTTCTTTTTTATGACGATAAAATAACAAACTGCAGTATGTGGAGTTTTTTTCTCTTATGATTAAGCAGTAGATAATGGATAGGGTGGATAAATATATTTTGTATATACGAAATTGAAAAAAATTGTATATAAGATCCCGAAAAATTATAATTGAAAATTACTATGCTTTGAAAATTGTCTACCTACAGCACAGCTTTAAATGAATTCTCGTTTGAAAGTAAAGCTGTCTTAGAGCAAAAGGACAGAGGTATTTTGGTAAAATTATTTGTTGTCTGAAATTTTAGAAATTTTCAAATATAACAAATTATTTCTATCCAGCATCAAATAATGAAAATTTGCTTACATTTCTCTTCATTTGTTAAGCCTTGAAATCCATTTCATTTCAGATTAGTTCAAGCTTGAAAAGAAAAAAAAATGTAAAGGTCTTGAAATCCATTTCAGATAAAGTAAGCCTTGCAATAAAAATAAACTCAAAATGCGATTATTATTTATCACGATAGTTAATCTAATAATACTTATCAAACTTACTTTACAAGTTTTGTATTTTACAACATCTGTATTAAACAACAAATAAAGAAAAAAAGGTAATAATTTAATAACGAAGAGATATACCTCTACAAATTAAGTTATTTATATTCGGTCTCATCATAAAGCTAATTCTCGCAGCAAAACACACTCACACAAACAAACAAACAAAACCCAAAAATAAAATGAAAACCATAAAATGTTATAATGTTATAGTTATAAAATTTCCTGCCATAATAATATTTTATATTATTTAGAAAAATCACAGCGTACCAAAATATCAACAGAAATATAAAAAATAATAAAAAAAAAAAAAAAACCATAACAACAACATAAACGAACAATGCTCATAAATTATACTTAAAAAAGCTTCTGCGAGAGAGTTGGTTGACTACTTAACATTTTTCTATGTGCGAAGTAAATCCATAAATACTACTTAGTGTGTGTTTTGTCGTGCCCCATATATATTTCTCTATACAGAAATGGGTTTTTGTTTATTTATGCGTATTAAATGTATTTAAGTTAAAACCATACCAAATATGTGCGAAGAAGAGATTTTAATAATATTTTGTTTGCATATATTTAAACTGCTTCTTTTTACTTACCAATTCTTATATAGTATTTGTATAGCAATTCTCATATATAATGCCTACACTACATCATTGTTAGCTATACACCATACATAGTATGATACATATATATTAAAGGGGTTTGGATGTATTTTGATATAGCAAATTGATTTCTGTTTCAAAAATTCTCGTTAGAAAAGCAATATTATATTTTATTTTTTTTGGTTTTTTTCAATAAATTTTATCGCTGTTAATCAATGTAATTTCACATCTTTGAACTAGTCGATAATATACACTTTGATTTTATTTTATTGTTTCATCTCATCCCATTAACGCCAGGGATGTTAATTTTCAATGTAAGTATTTGAAATCTTTTTTTTTGCAGTGAAAAATTGAATTGAAAAAAAATTTGTTTATAATTTTGTTTTTGTTTCAATATATCTCTTATAATATTACATAATATTTATATATATTGTATATTAAATGTAAGCCATCTGTTCCGATGAATTTACTGAATAATTGAGAAGATTAGGATTAGAATTTATGGAAAAAAATATATATTTATATATATATATATAATTTATTTCTTTATTACATTATTTTCAATTAAATTTAATCCTTTTTTAATTATTATTTGAAAATATTAAAAACAGCTGTAATTTGTATTCTAGAGCAGTTTTATTATGGATTTAAATTATCGGTAAATTATTCAATATGTTCTGGAAATAATTCCAATGTTCGGTAAATTGTTCAAATGTTCAGTAACTCAATAGCCCGAATTACTCCGGATGGGGATATTTTCACAAAGAGAGAATAATGAATTTATAAAAGAGGAATATAACGAAGAGATCCCCACTTATCCCCGGGTGAAAAAAGTTATTCAACAAAATGTATCTTTTTCTATCGAACATTGGCACAATTTAATGAACATTTGAATTATTTTCTACCAAACAAAAGGTTTTTCTTACTGGTAGAATAAATGGTTCTCTTTTATTATTATTACATAAATAATCAGAATTAAATGCATGTAATAGTTATTTTGATATTGCGCGATTTACCTCATAGAAAATATAATAATAAACATTTTAGGAATGTTACAATTTTCTATTTGACATTTTTGTTAACATTAACGTTCACAAATGGTTTTTTGAACAAATTGTGAATAAAACACTAATTCCAAAAAAATTAATAAAAGTACTCAAGGATTATAGTTTTCTGTTCTCCAAAAATTACGTAAGTATAACCAAAATGCAGAGATATTAGTCAAGAATTCAAATGAATCTCTAAGTCATTTCCCTTCTTGCACCAAGGCCTTCATGCTAAACCCTAACCTACTCTTTCTACCTATCATCTACTTGCTTGCGATTCAACTAATTTTTTCGCTTTTGAAATTCGGATAATAGTAGAATTAAGTATAGTCTAATCTATCTACAATCGTAGCATATGGTTATGACTCTGACTATATTCAAAGAAATTTATATTTTTAATAAAATTTAATATTTTCTTGCACAAGAAATAAAATAAAAGAACGAATGAATAAACCTTTACATACAATTTCACATAATGGTTCGTAAACCTTTAAGTCTACAAATAAACACATCCGCAATGGAGAGAGAGAAAAAAAAAATTAATAAGATTATTTACTTCCTTCCGTAAACAGATTTTTTATTTTTTTTTATTTTCGCATTTTCTTTTGAATTTTATAAAAAATTGTTGTGCGCCTTGAATTTATAACGATACAAATAACAAGATAGAAGTAAACAAGATATAAGTTAAAACTTAAAAAGAATATTTTATTTTCCATTTATATGATTGTAATGTACTTACTTCATTGCAATATATTCCCAACGTGTACATCATTTTCATATTTATTTCTGTTTATTTGAATTTGAATATTGTAGAAAATGAAAATGATGGGATTTGTACACGTAAAAGACAAAAGTGTTTTTCCATTTAAATTAAATTGAGCGACATTTATTACTAAGAATTTTAAGTGCGTTGAGAGTAAATTGTGCGATAATTAAATTGGTTTGAAAGTATTAAATGAGACAAACTTCACATGTAATATATATATATTTTACTTTCTTTTTCTTTTCAACCATGTTTATTTGTAAGATTGCTATTATTTCGAAAACATAATTACATTCAACTGAAGAAATACAGAAATTCACAATTTGAATAATTATTTAGAAAATATTAATAGAACTGAGTAGGAGTACCACTCAATTATGAAATTACGCTCATTTTTTTTCTTCTTCACTTCCTGTTATACCTTATACAATTACAATCGGTCTGGGTTTCTGGATTTCGATTTAACCATAATTATCCAATTCGCATTCGTAGTCAAAATTATATATTGTAACTACGCAATAGTACAATCCACCGGCAATAAAAAAAAAATCCCATAAATGTGCATCCGAGAATATAATTATCCAATTGAATTGGAAGAAAAATTATTTTTAAAAGTAAATTGAAAGCTTTTTAAATCTGTGCATGTAGATTTTTTTTTAACTATATATACCGTCTTATAAAGTTATGCATTTCTATATAAAATAAATAAAAGCCAGTAATGTTTTCTTTTAAATCATGAAACATGGAAAGCACCATACCAACAAATATCACATAACATTTAATGAGTTTTTGGTTTAAATTGCATAATTTATATTTTGTAGTACCAGAGTAAGTAAACGGTGATATTAACTAAAGTAATGAGATCAAATGAAATATCGTATTACGTTATGTCAGGTTTACTCTCTTTTGTTCGGTATTTTGCACATAATTATTAGTTATATAAAAAGTTATCCTGTTTGGTAATAGATGTATTATACGTTATGATCTGAAATGGTTAAAAATGCAGTTAATACTCTCAATAGAATTATATACGATTCTTAAATACATAACACATTAAAAAAAAACTCATTCGCTTTAGGATTTTAATAATGTTGGGATTCGGATGCCACTAGCACTGTCTGATAGGTTGTGTTGATTGGTAGACGTGTTGGAGAAAAACGGTTTTTACCTTTAAATTGTATAAAAAAAAAAACCTATCAGACTGTACTAGTGGCATTCGAAGCCTAAAAACGCTGTTGGACAGTGTAATTTAACGTAGGTAACGTTTGGACATCAATGGCTGATTTCTTATCAAAATTTGTTTATTCCTAATTGAATAGAAAATGAAATGGATGTTGAATAATAATTATCTTAACATTATTAGGTATACGAATTTCTTCATTCAGATCTATGTGTTTAATAAATTTGTAGCTTTAATGAAATTAAACAATTTGATTAAAATAAGAAAATATAAAAAGAATTTTGCCCGTGCAAATGATTACGTTACACAAACTTCGCCACTCTTTCTGAAATATTTTCAAAATCTGCTCTGTGATCTAAAATAAATTTAGAATAATACAATTTTTCTAAACTATATATTAAGTCGTCGCTCACAATACAAAATATCGGTTTAATGTTTTCATAAAATTATGGCATTATATGAAAGATAGAAATTTTACTAAAATACAAAATAGATTTTATAATTCAGGTGCTAGTGTGTGGATCACTAATGTAAAATGTATATTGTACCGCCTAATATTCATAATAAAAATGATTGATATTCACATGGTGTTTCAGTTAAAATGGAAGTAGCATTTTTTTTCTTTCTGTAAAATTAATATGACCGGAAAATTTGTGACTGAAAATTGGTGTCTTTGAAATTTTCGGAAATTCATCTAGTTATTAATAATGAATAGTCGTTTTTACATTTTATTTTACCATACCGTGCCATGGTATAAATGTATAAGTGCCAAAAAAATCAAGTTGTTCACTTTTTATAAGTTTCGATGTACAAAAATGTATGATAATCTGTAAGCATATTAAATACAATTATTCAGTTAAAAAGTTTTTTCATTTGTTTATTTACAATTATTCAAATATACAATCTAAAGTATATAATAAATGGTTACGGTGGGTCACGTTAGCAATATTTTCTCATGTTTAAGGTTTTCAAGAATTTATTGATAGTATGTATTACAAAAATGCAGTGTAATTTTAAGTGGAACACCCTGTGTAAAGAAGTGTGCATTCTTTATATTATGAATATTTTGTTCATGTCCAATGTTAGTTAACTACATTAAGTTACTTTGTTTTTGATTATAGTTACCCCCCTCTCTCTCTCTGTGGCTATTGTCTACTTCTGATGAGCTTATAAACTAACCATATGCACCTAAATACTAAAAACGAATTTAAGCCCATCATTATCATTATTATGCACTCTTGAATGTAGCATAATGGATTTATCACATATTATGATATAGGTATATGATGATTGATATATATTACATTTGGTTTGCAGTGTACGTAGATGAATTTACAGTTGCTATAATTATGTTAACAATTTTACTCTTGCCAATTTTATGTAATCTGGCATATGTGAATTTTATGATATTTATTTATAATCATATTATGTAAGTCCAGTGGATGCATGTTGTATATTTTCGGTTAGGTACAGGCAGGGTTGATGATTTATTTGATTTTTTCAAAAATCTAAATATTTTTGATTTATTTGATATTTTAATTTTTTTTTGTAATTGAAATGAAACTATATTTTCAAACTTCATATAAGTTCATATAGGTATAAATTTTAACAAATGCTATATGTGTTATATTTATATGTATTGTATATTCATAGTACTCTTTTTTATATATTGCGGATGACGAAGCATTTAGCTAGGAAA
>JAABKK020028634.1:3792-16189 GCA_011634745.2 Catotricha subobsoleta | reverse complement strand
GGAAAAAATTAGGTGTGAATGAAAAATCTTTTTGAGCGCCAAACAACACATGCAATATATACAAAATTCTATGATGATTAAGTATTAATATACTGGCTAGGCACGAACCATCACCGCGTATACCTTCTTTCCGCTTTCTCCCAAGCCAAAAATACTCAGATTCATTTTCTCAAGTTAAATTTTTAATTATAGTTTAATTTTATAACGTTATTAAAGTTGTGTAAGTTGCGTAAATCGCGTAAGTTTTCACATTTCACATGAAAAAACAATGTACGTGATTTACGCAAATTTAAGTGAATATCCAACCCATATTATAATACCTATTATAAAATTATCTTATTAATAGATTTTCGATTCTGCTTACAGGTCCAACAGAGGTAATCAACCATTACCTGTTATCATTGGCATTTGCCGATTTATTATGCGGACTGATAATTGTGCCACTATCAGTATATCCAGCATTAACTGGTCAATGGTTGTACGGCGATCTAGCATGCCGTTTTGTTGGATACCTCGAAGTAACACTGTGGTCGGTAACTGTGTACACGTTCATGTGGATCTCTGTTGACCGTTATTTGGCTGTTCGAAAACCGCTTCGCTATGAAACGGTACAAACGAAAACTCGGTGAGTTAGCATTACATATTTTGGTTATTTTTCGAAAAAAATTTAATTAGAAATTTTAGGTGTCAATGCTGGATGGCATTTACATGGATTTCGTCAGCAATGCTATGTTGTCCACCATTGCTCGGATACAGCGAACCAATATTCGATAAAGAAGCGTATATATGTAAATTGGACTGGGCAAATATGGCAGCTTATAGTGCAACATTAGCTATTTTAGTGCTCGGCCCAAGTGTCATATCAATTGTTCACAACTATGGATATATATTTATAATGATGCGACGTCTAAAATCTGGTGCACCTATACATGACAAAGAATATGCAACAGCACTTGCAGAAAATCTAGCTAATCCCAGTCACAATATGTCATTTGCATTAGTTTTTTCGTTCTGGGTATCATGGGCACCGTTTATAGTCGTTCGAATATATGAGCTCATATTCGGTTCACTTCTACACATTCCATTGCTTCACTTTGGCATCGTGTGGATGGGGGTGATGAATTCATTTTGGAAATTTGTGATAATGACAACTATGTCACCACAGTTTCGATTAGCATTAAGAGTATTTTGTTTAACAATATGTTGTAAAACAAAGGGACGTTTACAAGCTGAATTAATCGGACTTGATCCGGATGATTAATTTGTAATTTGATTTATTTATTAATTGCTGGTGTATTGTGGAAAGAGAAAATTATACATATTGCGAAAGGAAATATATTTAATATATTACTTGAAAGAGCAAACTAATTACCGCCACTTGCCAAATAGTTCGTAAATTCATGAAGCTATACAAAGAAAAGTTATGAAAAATATTGAGAAAAAAAAATAAGAAATTATATATTATGTATGAAATTGCTTGTTAAATAGTTTCGTACCAAAGTTATAGCTTCAAGTTAGCTATATTTATAAACTAATACCCCAGTCACTAAAAAATCGTAAACGTATATATTTTTTAAAAGACTGACAAAATTGATGCAAAATAATTTAAAAAAAGCACTAAAAATAAATTTAATTATTTTGTATCAAAATTACTGAAAATTTGTTTTTCTTCAGATGCAATACATCGTTATAAATTAATTATAATTAATGTATAATTGTTAATTTTTTGAATTTACTTTAAAAAAAAAACGGTTAAATTATTTGTATTTAATACTTACCATAGATTTAATGGAAAATAAAAATTATTATATATATATCAACGATTGCAGGAAGCTTTTAAAATCAATCAATTTATTTCAAGTTTCGAAATTTGCAATAAGACGAATAGTAATTATAATAATAAATTTTAAATTATGAAGAAGATGCATTACGTCTTTACATATATATCTCAGCATTGATATATCAGAACATGCAATAGAAGCCTAATTTACAGATTGTTTAATAGTGCTGAGCCATTAGAGATATGTATCTAAATCTATAAATTGTTTTCGTCATTCGGAATGCAGAAAACTAATTCTTATATTAAAGATAATATATATTTGAAAGATAACGGAGAGTATAGAGAGTTTAATATCCGATACATGTAATAAAGCAATAGCTAAATGTTCGAAGAGTTCCGAGAGGGTTAGAAAATTTGTGTAATTAATATTCTGCAGCGGCTAATTATTATACATAAACTGAAGTGTTGAAATTAATAAAAATTTCATTTTATAGTTTTCTGCAAAATATTTCTTTCTGTTAGCAAGGCTTTTATGATCGACCGCACTGTTTTCAATATATAATTATATTTCAATAACTTACATAATATAAATTTAATATTAATTAAGAGTATTTAAAATAATAATAATAAGAAAAAAAACATCAGGGGTTATAATAAAATACACCAATTTTTATTGTAAAACCTCGATCTTGAGTGAGATATTAGTCAATAAAAAAAAAATTCTAATCAAGTAAATATGAACTGATTTTCATGATCCAAACTAATTAATTGAAACCAAATAAAAAAATAAAGAAATATAAATAAAAAAAAAAAAAAAAATGGAAATTAATTAAATGTCGTTACTATCAACAAGAATATTAAATCAACTTTACGCGTTGATTTAATATACTATCTTACTATCAACCATAAGCAACCAAATTACTTAACAAGTAATTGAACGTTTTTTTTTTAGACATATTAATATAATTCTTAAGATTATCAGATTAAATCATATTTAAATTAATAATATATAAAATATATTAGGATGACCCAAAAACCAACTAGTCGTATTTCAGGGCGATGGTTATACAAATTGTTTATTTTCAAAAAATAATAAAGCAGCCAAAATTTAGGGTCCCTTGAATTCAACTGTACCGCGTGCTTTTAGTTTCAATTTATTGATTAGATAAAGGGGGATCCTTACTTTAATTTTTATCTCTTTTCGTTTTTTTTCTTCAATAAATACAAAGTTTTTAATACTTTCTGAACAAAAATAGAAAATTGAATAAAAAAACCACTTGTTTTATAATAATTTTGTCTACTTTATTTTTTTTTTTTCAAAAATAATCATTTTATGTAAACATCACTCCGAAATAAGACCGTTTTAATTTTTATATAAAAAATGGGTTAGTAAATGCGAATGTAGAATTCGTATACTCGCATATTTCATACTTATTTAAGTAAGTTACTTTTAGAGTATTTAGATACAAATTTTTAACAAAAAAAAGCATAACTTAGGTTTTTAATTTAAATTGTAGTTTCTAGTTAAATTACTAAATATTTTTTGATTTAATTAAACTATTCGTTGTTTTAACAAAAAGAAAAAAAAGTTAAAATAAAAAAAAAAATTATATAAAAAAAATTATTAGTAACTTGTTCTTTACATTAATGAAAATTAAATAAACTTTGTGCATCAGTAGCACTTTATTTTCTCGTGAAAAGTTTTATCTCAAAAAACTACAACGAAGCAATTTACTATTAAAACTAAATTCTAGAAAATATTTTACAACTATACGCATGATTAGTCAGCAAATAAAACGCAGCTTGGAATTTTAAGTTTTACAAGTACAAATTACTCGAAATTTTCTCATAAAATTAAATAATATAAATATTACGAAATAAATATACAAAAATACACCAGATTTGTAGGCAATTAGTTGTTCAGTGGCGCCACAATTTCTCTTTTCTTTTTTCTACCTTTAGAATATGCAAATTCGTTAATTAAAATTATTAAGATATCAAAATATATATAATAAAAGTTATAAGTAGTTAAGGTATTCGATTCGAGCAAAAACATGCACAAGTACGTTGTGAGGTATGTTGTTCATAACATTTTAAAATGTTATTGCTTGATTTTTTGCATGGTCTATAAGTCTTGCAGCGCTCACAACTAATTATACTTGAATACCATTGAATATGTTGCTATTAAACATATTTGTTGTATATACAAATATTAGATATGCAAAACAACTTCCGTCAGCAACACACGCTATTAGCATATTTTTTTTCATGTGACATTGACACATATTTTTCAAGTTATATAAAGCGAATTCAAAAAATAAGGGTTTGGATAAACACCTATAATAATTTATTACTTGTGTGCTCTAAAACGAATAATAAAAATGCTATAAAACCAAATCAATTAATTTAAATAAATAAATAAATATGAAAACTGTAAATTCATGAAGAAAAAATGGTTTCTTTATTTATTTAAATTTCAAAAATTAAAATAGGAATATTTCATTATATATCGCGAACGGTATTGCTCAAATATATATATTTCGTCCGTGATTTACCGAGCATATTAGCACAATGGCTTTAACACCGTTTAAATTTTAGATGTTTCAGGAATGGTTTATTAATACGTTAGTAAATTAATTTAAAGTCAAGCAGCTACCATGAAAGAATTCTTAGGAATGATTAAGCACCTAGAATTAGCACCGTAACCGTTTTTATTGTTAGGAGCGCCATGAGAGCTTCCCCTTACTGCAGACATCTCAAGCCGAGGCCCCTCTTTTTAAAAGGCCAAATAGTGTCTATTTTCAATTTTTTTTATTTCGCATGAGATATTCTTTCTCTTACTAAATTTTATGAAGGCATCTCTTCGTACTACAACATTATAGTTAGAAATCAAGATTTTTCAATCTAAAAAATACAAATATATTCATATATGTTATAACAAACTATTTACTCAAATGATGTGTGTAAGTAAGCTAGAAAAATAGCATTTGTAAAATAGATGCTTAGGTTAGTATTGAAAAGAATTGTGTATTCACTAAGTATATAAATTATAAATTTATATAATTTTCGTATTTATTTATTTTAACTATTTATTCTTTAGCTAAAAGCAACAGAACAATCTTTATATATTGCTTCTTGTGGAAATAAATTTAAAAAAAAAAAACTAATAATAATTAAAAATATTTTTCGGTGCGCCCATAAAACTTAAATAATTATTATAATTAAAATTAGACGTATAAGTCGCTATTGTATAGGACACATCACGAATGTGTTGGTTAATTAAATATATGAAAAAATAAATTGTATAATAAAAATATATAATATGGTATTTCAAAAGGAAAAAAATAAAAATTGTTTCCTGAACATTTTGGCAAAATCATCAGAATATTTAAATTTCTTCTTCTTTTTTGCGTTCCGATAAAACAGAATAACTTATTAATTAGTTGACTATTTTTTGATAATAATGATAATATTATTATTATTATTATTTTTTCCTAAATCACGGAATGAAATTTGAACCAAATCAAATTTTGGAATAGAAAATATAATTGTTGATAAAGGTGTCCCAAAAATGTTAAACTAAGGCCTTGGGCGGTTTTTGTCACAAAAAATTGAAACATTTTTTTCCTATTTGCTATACCTAAAATTGCATATATATAGATTTTTTATAGACATCAGAAATACTAGGAACTTATTATTGGGTACTTCATAATATTGTACCATAATTAAGATATAAATAAATATTTATCACTAACAATTCAAAAAAAAAAAGTATATAAATATAATTATTACTATTTATATATATAAATATATACTATAGTCATATGTCATTCATATTTTATTATTAAATATTCTATTTCACTCGCTGTATGTAAAAGCAAGAAAAAATATTAACAAAAAAAAACAAAAAACAAACAAACAAATAAACAAAAAACGCATTCATTTTTAATGTTACTGTTGTACATATGTGTCAAAAGCATGTTAACAACATTAATGACTAAATAAAAAAAAATATATATATATTAATTATGTAAATAACCAAGATATAATTTGAATATTGTTGTACGTAATCAATTTGATTAAAAACATAATATTTGTGAAATAAAAAGAAAAAAAAATAATATTAATAACATATTTGTGTTTAAGCGTCAATATAAATTCGACGTATGTTTCCACAGGGCCTATACCATTTAATAAAGTTTGTTTTTTGTTGTTTTTTTCTTTTTGGAAAATTAAAGACGATTGA
This sequence comes from Catotricha subobsoleta, assembly GCA_011634745.2. NCBI lineage: Eukaryota > Metazoa > Arthropoda > Insecta > Diptera > Cecidomyiidae > Catotricha > Catotricha subobsoleta. The sequence goes on along the minus strand of JAABKK020028634.1, from coordinate 10,163 downwards.
CAAATATTAAAAAAAAAATTATCTGCGTATTTTATTATTAAATATCATTCAAAGCAAACAAAAACGATTTGGTAGGTACGTCTAAAATTAAATATACTTAAAACTTAATATCATTAGCTTCAAAAAAAAAAAAAACTTTGAGTTAAAAGAGAAAAAAAAACATTATTTCTGAGACTTTACATTTTCTGTAAACAGCGAGTTTCGTTTAAAATTCTAAAAAAAAAAACATTAAACATATATGATTTATATCTTAGATCTTAGAAATAATAACTTTTATTAAACTTAATGCATCATTAATTTCAGTTCGAATTTATTTACAATTAAGTAAAAGCCTATAAATAATAAATTTGAAATCAGTTACGTAAATAATTTTGAATATAATATTGTATAATAAATTACCATTCAATTTGAGTCAATCGATTTTCAATTAATGAAAAAAACAATAAAAAAAATTTAAATAAAAATACATCGCAGAAAATAACAATAAAGAATAAAAAATAATAATTTCACTTATTTATTATTGGATAAAACAATACAACGCTTATATACTTTTATACCTGCTTCGGTATTATGCTCTATACTGCATTATCTACAACTAATATTATTATTGTTATTAATAGAATTATTATTATTGTTTTGCTATAAGTAATTATTTATTATAACGTACAAAAAATAAATATATAATCTATTTATTAATATTAACTAAATTAGAAGATATTGTTGTTACAATCATCCACAAAGACTTATTGCTTCTCAGATAAATTTATGCTATATATAATATTAATATTAATATTTTTGAAAAGAAAATAATCATCATTTTTATTTTACATTAAACTCAATCAATTTTAATTTTCTATTTTTTTTATTTTAATCACAAATGTAAAATGTGCAAACTATATTACTATTCGATATTGCACAGGTGACTTTTACCCTATGTTAACAGCGGGTTCGATTATTATTGAAGTAGAAAATTCTACGTGAAAATTTAGCAATATTGCTGTTTCTAAAGATTTTAAATAAGTGGAAATTATGAAAAAATAAGAAATACAACAAAGAAGGAAAGAATAAAAGTATAAAATAAATTGAGACCATAATTGTGTTTCCGTAGTGTTATATTTAAATTTTGTTATCGCCAAATTCCGTGCCAAAAGTCAGATAACAAATCCATGAATTTTTTTGATGCCAGATCAATGATATGGAATAAAATTTACAGAATCTATTTCGCAGTACTATTCACAGATTTTTGATGTAAATATGGATTAAGATATTCCAATAGTCTTCAATATAATCAAAGATCCATTTTAATTTATCAATATTTGATAATTCAAGAGAATTATCTGAGATTGCCACATTTAATCAAATAATTCCATTCAAATTTCAATTTAAGATTTTTGCATTATATCCATTCACATGCAATACATGACATCAATAAAAGAAATAATTCATTTCGCCTAATAATAATATTGATGACTTCTAGAAAACCAATACCAATGATTTTTAATGAACATTTTGAACTGGTTTTTAATTCGACAGGGCACTATTTTCAAGAAGAAGGCTAATATTTTCTTTCATCAATGTATTCTTTTTTTCGCATTTTTAAATATATTTCCTTATTTATTTCCATTTCTTTTAATAACTGGAAAAAAATAATCATAAATATGACATTATATAGAAAATTATTCACAGAAGACACGACACGTAAGATATCTGTGATAATTTTGCTAATTAAATAAATAATAATAAAAATTAAAAAAAAAAAACAAACAAACACCAAAAAATGTATAAGGCTATTTTAGTTTAATTATCATTTTAATTTAAGTTGTATTCTTTCTGCGCTTTATAAAGAAAAAAGATGTAACTAAAATAATACAACGGAAAAGGATAAATAAATAAATACCTATATAATAACATATTAATGGTAAATAGTTATCGGAAATCATAAATATCTTACATCTTAGCGAATACAAAAACATTTGTGTGTTTTATTTAAAATTCAAATGGTAATTTAATCTAAACACGGAATTCAATAATATTTATTTTGCGAACAAATAAATAAATGCTTTTATATATAATTAAAAAAAAAAAAAAAAAAACAATTTTATATTTTATATCTTTGCTTAAAAACACTGTTTTCGTATTTCATTTTACTCAATCGAAAGCGAAAATACACTATAGTTAAATTACTTATCTCTTGTACAAAAAATATAAAATATAAATGAAAAATAAAAAATAAAAATAAAAAAAAAAAATATTAATATTAAATGGATCCATTTATTTCTTTTTTTTAAATAAATCTATAATAAATTATTACATTTAGACACAGCAAATTTTATATTAAATTATTCGTACGCAATTAATTATGCAAATCTAAGTAAATTCAATAAGTTTTATATGTTATTAATAATAATGTCCTATTTAAATTATATGATAATTATAAATTAAAATCAGTAAATAGAAATCAGTTAAATTATTATTATGTATTATTATTATTATTATTATTATTACTTTGATTGAATTGATTAAATAAAAGATATTTTGTTAATTTTGATTAGCATTGCAAGGACAAAATACTACTTATTGTCTGCAACGTAATATCCTTTCTGTTATAACATAACAAAAATAAAACATAAAACTTAATTTTAAATACAATGATATTTGTAAATAAAATTTGAAAATGGTAATTTAAACAACCAAAAAATTATATCATTCGCATATGTTGCATTTACAGATGCTTTTTTACTCAATGCCAATTTTGAGTCCATTAAACTAAATTCCAATCAAGATACATTTTACACTCACATATATGATTTATTATTTAATTTGATCCAAAGACTCAAATAGTAAAAAAATAATTAATTATTTTAACGATCAACTATCGTAAGAAATTTATTATTGTAATTAAATATTATTATTATTGTGAATTATTATTATTATTATTAGTATTATTACAATCATTATTATAATTATAAAATGCGCTAATATTCAATTTTAAAAAATATTATATATATATTAAAAAAAAAAAGGTTAAGAAATATTAAGATCAATTTGGAAATTGTGAAAATTAAAAATAGTAAAAAAAATTATTTAGTAATGATGTATGTATTTATGTAAAAGAAACGTATTTAAAAATTAATAAAAATTTGTAGGCGCTTTCGAAAATTTCAATAAAAAATAAAAAATAAAAATTAATATAGTCTTAGAATTTAATCATTTTTTCTTCTTCTTATTTTTAACGTTATTAATTAAGGCCCATATTCTACACGTTAGTTAACAGAGCAGCTGAAATTGCGGCAATTTGGATATTAGACAATAACATACTGATGAAATGTGTGAAGCATGCGCCCAATATTTCAAATAATATCATATCAGAAGAAGATATATTTTGATATTGTAAAGCTTTGAAAAACACGAATCAATAGAACTAGAAACTAGGGTTGGCTTCTTTTTTGTTTATATTTTGAAAACAAAATAATATAGTTCATACAAAAAAGCTATGAACGTAACAGTCTTAAATTGATTTGAAAGCGTAACGGTTGAACCTTATTTTTTTTATTTGATCATTTCTATCAATGTGTATTACTTAAAAAGGTATCCATATCGCATATCCATACAATACTCTCAAATTCCAGAAGTCCTATTAAAATAAAATATATATTGCGATGTTTACTAAAATTATTTTTCTATTTCGCGTAAGATTGCATTTTGCAATATTTAGCTCTAGTAAGTTATGTTTGATCAATCTTTAAATCTACTAAGATCTCTTTTATAGATTTCAATGTCAAGCTGACACTTTTTTGTCGTCTGCAAATCACAGATCTATAGAGCGTCCTAATCGGTTAAATTATATGAATTGGAATACATTAAAATTCATCGGACCAGAACAGCTTTCTTGAAAGATCCCGGAATTTACGAAAAAGAAACTAAATTATTTTTTTAAATTCAGAAAAAAAAACATTTTGATTTAAATCAAAATATGTAATTATAACCTTTTTGATTTATAATTTAAATATAAAAAAATGGTCAGAAGTTATTAGTAATTAGTTTTACACAAAAATTTATATGCGGCTAATCACCCCCTATAGCTACATAAAAGATGCTGAACAAATGGTAGAACTGTACGTATATATTAAGTTATAATGTAATTAGCGTGAAAATCACGATTAGCTACATTAAAATATTGGTTGATTTAAATAAAAAATTTAAATTAATTTAGTAGACGTAGTAAAAATTATTCTTATCACGTTCTTGAAAACCGTATATTTTACACAATCGATTTTTTAATAATCAATTGTATTTTGTATGACAAACGATTTGTTAGAAGAGAGACAGAAAGCCATTTACAATGTGAAACAAAATTATTCGCTCAAAAAGAAAAAAAATAACAAAGAAAATTAACAAACATTTTTTCTCTTAGGATAAAGTTTTATTTTAGAATCAATTACAGATATATTTTTTATGTTGTAATCTTTTAACACTTTAACAGTTTTTTTTTTGTATTAAATAGTGAACAATACACATAAACTTATCTACTGTTTAGCCCATTCGCGTTTCATTATCTCTTCTCTTTATGTGGTTATAAAACTTTATTTTGGTCAATTAATCACTTGTCGATATTTTTGCCAGCTTACCTCATCAAGTCATGTCAAAGATACAAGGTCAATTATACTATTAGCGAAGATTAAAAAGGTGTAAAAAAAAAATTAATAAGAAGCTAGCAAGCGCTTGAAAACAAAAACATTCTTTTCTTATTTATCATTCATTTACAAATATTATATTTATATTACAAATGTATACATTTAAATAATAAACTATGATTTAATCTTGCATAATTTTGTAGACAGTGAGTGGTAATAATAAAAATAAACTAACTAAACAAGAGAGATCGTTAGCAATATTTTGTGATCAAATCGACAGTCGTTTTAAAGAAGTTGAACTAACAAAATTATTATTAAAATTCAATTAGTTTATTTTATTCAAGCTGATATGATGATTTTAGTGCAAGTGCGTGTTCGTTTAAGTTAAATAGAATTAAAATCTGTTTTTTTCTTTTCGTTTTTATTTATATTTAATTATTTAATAAATTAAATCCAATTTAGTGTTACTAATGTTGAAACATTTTTGTAGGTATGCATCGTATTAACAATATTATGTTATTTAACAACAAATTCATTTGGTTATCAATATGCTGATACACCAATACAACAAATATCAATACGTCCTCCAACTGGTGCTCGACCATTTAAAAATCGCAGTGGTAAAGCTAAACTTCATTTTAATGATAAGCTCAGCAGTATGATTACAGTGATTCAAAAGCTACAAAATAGTACACCGGGGATATCAGTGAATAAACGAAAATCAAAATTTCATGTAGCGCCTGGTGCTTATCCTGTTTATTATGCCATTGCTAGAGCCAATGGAAGCTTTAGAGGTAAACCAATAACATCATTTAAATCTGATTCGATATAATCGCTTAAAGTTTCTTTTATGTACCTACTTATTGATGAGTTTTATGTCACATTGTGTTTGATTTTTTTTAAATTGATTTATTTTGATTATAAAACATATATTTTAGATTTATTTTCATGCAATTTGAATAAAATTGAAATCTTTCACAAAACAAATGCATTTATTCAAAATTACATATTTTTAATGTACTTATAGCATAACGTAAAATTAACAGTATTCGATGTTGCCATATAAACTTTTGAATCAGACTTCAGATATAATTTTTTTTTCAAGTTTTTAGATGAACACAATTTCTATTGTACAGGCTGTTTAATTTTGCAATAGAATTAAGTGAGCATTTACTATACTCATATACATGGATAGAACTTAGCAATGAGCATATGCATGATCAGTATTTCTAAAAAAAAAAAAAACAATTATATATAATATTAAATTGTGTGTAGCATAGTAGAGGTGAATCAGAGGTCTAATGGTATTACCAGATTATTGAAAGATAATATAGTATACATATATACCAAAGACAAAATATGGTATGAAAATATACCAAAAATTAAACATGGTTATATATTTTAACAAGAACAATATTCTGTGTCTATTGTTTGATCACTGACGTATATGTTTATACCATATTGTGTCTTTGGTATATTTTCAAAACCATACATTTTTTCAAGATTTTGCAGACCTCTGATCTCAATTTAATAATCCTTAGATTTCAATATTTAATTTATTTCAAATATATAACTAATTCAAGTAAAACAATCCTAATTGCGTAGCATATTATAGTAAATAACATTTCTATAGTTAATTAGAACGGTTTTATGCATAACCTAAATAATAAATATGACAAGAGTAATAAGTTAACCCTAAAAATATCCACCAATAACATTACTGTAATCGAATTCAAA
>JAABKK020028623.1:0-16192 GCA_011634745.2 Catotricha subobsoleta | reverse complement strand
TCTTTGCAGTTGTATGAAGATACAACTGTTAGCTCGTGTATTTTGGAAGCAGAATTTTGATTTTGGTCTTTTTCCGCCCTCCCCCCCCTATTGTGCATGTATGCATACATGTAAAGAATGGAATTTTAATTTTGTGCAACAATATACAAAAGAAAACAAATAAAGCTTTGTATTCGCAAACTTTTTTAGGAATAAAGGCATTAACGATTAAAAGGTCGTTAAAGTTTGATGATGATGATGATGATGATGATGATGATGATGATGATGATGATGATCATGATGATGATGATGATGAAAGATTGGGATCTAAGTAAGTATATCAGAATTGAGTAAATCGTTTTAAAATATTTAAGTTTTAGTTTCGATCTCATGTAGCGTTTGATCCGTGAAATAGGATAGTATGTGCCAGAAAGTTAAAAATTATTTTTATTATTATTTTTTATTGGATTGTGTAAGTGGGGATTACGATATCTCTCTCATAGTTCTACGCAGAATGTAACTGTTTTAAATTATATACGAATTTTGGTTCACCAGTGTAGCAATCGATTAGTTTTCTAATATTTGAAAATAAGAAATCTGAAAAAAAGAATGGCAAAATATCGAATTTAAAAGTTGAGAACTTAGAATTAGAATTCAACTTAAATCACATAGAGAGTGATGTTATTAAACATTTAATTTGTTAGAAACAGCATTTTATTGTGTTTGAATTAGAAGTGTGTAAGTGAAAACTGAATCAATTTATAACAATAAATGATTTCACCAAAAAAAAAATATTTGCCGTACCATTTCCGAATGCAAATTACTCGACATTCATTCCCTCGCAACAGATTAATAAATATATTCAATGATTTTTGATCGATTTAATAAGTATATAATTATAAAAATTACATTAACTTAAAAAGCAAACTTCCACAACCTTTTTCGCAGAAATTTGAATTTTCAACCAAAATTTATTATAAATTTTCTTACGTAGTTTGTTTTGTTTGGTTTTGTTTTGTTTTTAATTTTTTTAAATGACTGATATTATAAAAAGAAAAAAAAAAACAAATCTATTGTATGCATGACAAATTGTCGATATTAGTATAAATATATTGCCTATAAGTTACAAAACGCGTACATATTACAAGCTGATAGGTACGTAGCCACTTACTTATACATCATCATAACAATATATATATTTTTTTATTACGATTACTAACTTAACTAACAACAAATATTATTTTGTAGCTGACTATATAGTAATAGTAATCAGAAAACTGATCGCACTTTGTACTGGTCAAACTCAAACATATAAAAGTAACGTCTTTTTATCAGAAACGTTTTTTTTTTTGTTTCTTTCTTCCGATATTTTTATATATAAAATACAATATACTTATATATGAACGGAGAGATAAAGACTAGAGTGAGTCTCGCTGCTTCACAATATGCATGCATGTTGATTTTTGTTATTATGTGTGATTATATTCTCTATATGTACATTTTTTGGGTTCAGTGTTTATTTTTTTTTTGTTGTTCCTCAGTTTTTCAAAAATATGATATTATATTCCATTTATTAGATTATTAATAAATTTTAAATCGGAAATTATGTCAGTTGGTTGTTGGACGCGGATTAAGAAAGTTGTCATAAAATAAAAAAAAATATTTGTTGAAAATCAATTCTAATCATATTTGAAAAATAATCTATAGAAGTTTTCTTATCAATTTTTTGTAACAAGTGTTTAATTTATTTTCTATATTTGAAAATTTATTTCGATTTTTATCGTTTTTTTTTTTTTTTTAGTTAACTATGTAAGTATATTTTTGAATGTTTCCTATCATTAAAAACAAAATCATTGTAAATAAATTGTTTGTTGTAAATAAATTGTATTGTGAATATAAAGTGATGATGATGAGCTGAGGCTGGGGCTGGAAAGCATGAAATAAGAAACTATTTTTATAATTTTATGGAATCGAAAACATTAAAATGGATTTAAAATAGAACATTAATTAAGTGTTAGAATAATTTTTGGAACTTTATTTGACCATTCATTCAATTAAACAAATCATATTGAATTTCTTTCGGTTCTTCTGTGGCATCTGCATAGAATATTTTAAAAACTTACGCTACACGGAACTAATTAAACTTATTTAATTTAATGTTTTTTGTTTTAAAAAAAAAGTCACCAACAATTTTTGCTTAAAATAAATTCTGATTGTTTTCAATTAAACACACAAAATTATAAATTTTGAATAAATTTCATTTGAAATTCAAATTGTACGAATTACAAGAGGTTTCAACAATTAAACGCTAGACCACCTCAGTATATATATGTGTTATTTATAATTAGTTCTTTTTATCAAACAATTCATTTACTTAAATTAAATTAAAAAAAAAAAAAACAAAAGAAATTGTTAATTAATATGCCGAAATATCCGTATTCTATACTCTAGACACAAAACATATAAACACAAGCGCAAATATAAAGTAAAAATATGTGAGCGCTAAGGTTGAATCGTAAACTGACATCAAATTGTTTTTTTTTTTTTTCTATTTTATTTAACATTTAATTTCAATGGAAAATTTGTAAGCTATATTCGATTATTAAATCAATTTATTTCATTCATTGTGAAAATGATCTCGATCATTACTTTATGCAATTTATTGAAACAACAAACAATTTATATGACAGTTATGAATTTAATCATAAATGTCCTTATATATATTTAATTTATCGTAAGTACATTTACATTTAATTAATAATTTTTATTAAATAATTGCGTTTTTGTGTTAATTTTCTGTTTCATTTTTTCTTTGTTTGTTTATGTTTTTGTTGCTTCTAAAATGAAAGAATGTCTATGGCTGTAGCACCATTTATCTTAGACACAAGTCCCATCGATGAAGAAACGAAAAAGGTGGCTATCAGTGAATTAAATGAAACGCCTGAACGTGTTCCAGAAAGTATTGCAGAACTTAGACGTCTATTAAGCGAAGCTACCGATTTATATTTTCGTGATGATGATGATTTTTTGGTGACATTTTTGCGGCCATGCCATTTTTATCCGGAGAGTGCATTAAAATTCGTAAGTTTTATAGCTTGAATTGTAATTTGTTTCGTACAGTTAATTGTGAGTGGTAATTATAAGAGTACTTTCCAGCAAAAAAAATATCTTAATTGTTTGAACGCAATTATTTAGAATTTTGGTTTAATATTTTTTCAAATGCTGTAGGAAAAACAATCAATTTATAAAACCAAAAAAAAAAAAAATGAAAATATACCGGGTGGTTCAGGTAACATATGGACCAGAGCAATTTAACTTTACGCTTTTTATGGTTGAGTGGAACGTGAATGTGCGATGTATAGACGATAGTTTTTTTTTGTTTTTTTTTTAGAAACAATTTTTGTTCATACACATTACATTCAAGTACGACTCAACCATAAAAAGATTTATGCTAAAATAATAAAATAAATAACCCGGTATTTAAAAAATGATTATTAATAGAGTTTAGTTACGATTACTGATTCTCATATAAATACTACATGATCAAACTGTCAATCAACTGTCTGTAGTTCAAAGACTTAAGTTTATCAAGTTTCAGCGCGCTGTAATTGAAATCATTTAGAACGTCTCTCGAAATCAGGGCTTATGGAAATTTTAATCACTACAGTATTGTTATTATCTGTTAACAAGGGGTTAGCACAATATTTTGGAATCCATTAAATACAAAGCATTTATATATTGAATTATCGAAATAACGAACCCCTATTTTCGAAGCCTTTATTTATTCGGTTCAAATTCAAATATATAAATGCTTTTTGTATGGTTGGTTTCTTGGATTTCAAAATATTGTTCTAACCAGCGCTGTATCCAGGTTAGTGCAACTGAGACAATGCTAGCTCTCAGATTTACGCTTCCAGCTTTCAAATTTCGATTTCGTACACAAAGCTATGAATTTAATTAATTTGCTTATGTACTGTCTAATCCTTATCCCTTATCGTTCTGATTATAATTAAATGCATTCCTCTTACGTTTCACTATTTCGTAGAGTATTGAGGCAGTGCCATCTCTAAAAATCTATCCTGGATACAGCACTGGTTCTAACCCCATTTTAACAGACACTTCGTAGAAACTGCGGTATATAAAAAGAAAAGTTAAGACTATCTCTATTTTTATAATAAGGGTTCGGCAAGCCCTGCCTTAAATATATTAATATAGATTGACTATTCTTTTTGATAATGACAAATATAAAGAAAATAAAAAATTGATAAAAAAAAAAAATAATTAACAAATGCCTTACACTGATAAAACTGGTAAAAATATAAAAAATTATGTATAAAATGATGTTGTTTTTTTTTCCAGTCTGTGAAGCCAATAACACTTTGTTGGAAGAAAACAATTTTTTGTTGTTGTTGTTGTTGTTTTTGAACTTGACCCTATCTTTTACTTGTTATCACAATTTCTATTTTCATTCGACATTATGTTTACATATTAAAATATTGTACATTTAAAAAAAAAATACGTTCACAATTGTGTATTTATTAATAAAATTTATGCCAATAATAAATTAAGGTCAATGACTTTTATAAAGTTTTGCAAGATTTTTGTTAATTTTTCCGATTATAAAAATGCAATTTATAAAAATTATATTAATAATAATATTCTTATGATCTTGTTAACATATATTAATATGTAATTTGAAAAGATAAACAATTTTTGTTTCTATTCAATCTTAAAAGTGCACGCATGCACTTAAGCAAAATCATGTAAGTAACATATTTTAAAAGCATTTTCATTATTTCAAGGTTAAAATATTGCCAATGTCAAGTTAAACAAAATGCAATATTTAAGATGATTAAATTTATATAAACTAAATACATATAAGTACTTACTTAGAGAGAACAAAACAAAAAAAAAATTGTACAATAAATTTTTGAATATGTTTCGTGACTTTGAAATATAAATTGGGTAAATTATATATGCGTTCCACGTCACAGAACAAAAAATCATCTACTTACGTCTTAAATAGAAGGATCAACCGATTTGTAGACTTGTCTAAACTGTAAAATTTTGCTTGGTCACCAAAAATTTATTAATATGATATGTTTTACCTACGGAAATAATTTTTTTTTTTTTTTATATGTCGTATTTGTTATATAAGTATTTTGTAATCGAAAAATAATTTACGAAACAATAAAATAATTTTAATGTACAAAACCGCATTTCATTAACAAATTGCCATTCAATTTTATATTTGACAGATGCGAAGAGTTGCCGAATTTAAGCAAGAGAACTTAGCCATACTAAAGAATTTAATGCCCGATGATGAAAGATCGTCATTTGTTGATAATGATGTTGTGAATGTGCTAACGAATCGTGATCAGGATGGTCGTCGTGTATTGGTTGTACACTGTGGACAAATATGGGATCCGAAAAAGGTTTCATCCGATCAATTATTTCGGATATTTTATTTAATACATGTGGCTGCCCAAGTTGAGCCAACCACCCAGGTTCGTGGTGTTGTTGTTATTATGGATTTTGATGGTTTAGGTATGAAACAGATCAAAGCGCTGTCACCATCATTTTCAAAACGTCTATTAACATTTATTCAAGAAGCCATGCCATTACGTTTAAAGCAAGTGCATATGGTTAATCAACCGTACTTATTTAATATGGTATGGGTTTTATTTAAACCATTTATTCAAGAGAAATTAAAGTCAAGGGTAAGTGAAATGGATGCTTAAATATGCGATATGCAAATTTCACACCAGAAAATAATATTTATATTAATTTTTGTTTTTTTTTTTTTTTCTTACTTCAGATGTTTTTCCATGGAAAAGATAGAAAATCTCTACATAAGCACATAAGTCCATCGCATTTACCATCAGATTATGGTGGTGATCTGCCAGCCATTAATTATACGGGAAAAGATTGGTTTCCTTGCGTTAAAGATCACGAAGAGTATATTAGACAGTGGAACAGCTATGGGTTTGCTAATTCCAAAGATTAACAATATTATTTTAAGTAAAACATTTTTTTTTTTTTTATGTAAATTCTTGATTGAAGTAATAAGAGAGATGCATAATTTGCAAAATATTTTATAGATAATTATTTTACCATTTTTTTTTTTTTTTTTTTCTAAAATTTAGACTGAATATATATATTTTTTTAAAATTATTAAATCATAATTGAGAAATTTTTTATGCATTTTTAAATGATTTTTACTGCATTTCTTTTTTTTGGAACAAAAAAAAATCAAGTATTTTTCTTTTTCTTTTTACTTGTTGAAAGAATTTGTTTTTGGGTACGAAAGTCTATAAACTTTAAAATGCAATTCAGACTGCAAACATTTTAGTAAGATACGACATACTATTGAGAACTGCTATATTTCTGTTTATTACAAATTAGAACGTTTAATCTCTGTGTAATAATTATAGATCTCTTATTGACATATGTTTTTTTTTATTAAGAATTACAAATGAACCGTTATATTATCTTTGATCATGCTTTGGATAATCGTCTAAGTCAAAAAGGGCTGTTTCTTTTAAAAAAGTTCTTGAACTTTTTTATATATAGGGCATTATACCATTTTTTTTTACAGGATTATTGGGAAAAAATGTTCTTTTCAAAAAATGATACTATGGGTTTGACGATGGAACCCTTCTTCCAATTAAATGATGAACATTCTTTATGAAAAAAAAAATGCGATTATAGCGAATTAATCGAAAACATCTCCTAGATTTTTATTCATATATACTTTTGTTAAAGACAATGAGAGAATCACAACTTTTATGTAATGTGACATTTATCAATTGATTGACTTTAATATTGTCTTATAGCAATGAAGATGAAGCAAACGCTGATTTTCACGAAGTTTAGAAAAGTAGAATAAATAGTCACATGGAAATGACTCCAAAAAAAACAAGAAACGAATTAGTCATTTATCTGAGTAGATTTAATATGAATTGAATAAAGTCGCCGAATAGTGCATTTTAGCCATTTTGATATATACCACATTTTTTTAAACGAACATTTTTTTTGGGCTGAATAGTTATTGATTTATTAAAGTCACTTCTTTGATTCATGTATATGAAACCCGATTTTAAATTTGATTGTTTGTCTTTAGAGTTTTCAATCGTTTTAGTAGAAGTCTGCATTTTTCCATACATTTCTTCTCAGCTTTTCATACAAATTTTCAAGCTCAAGGCCTGAGTACTAAAAACTCAACTCAAAATTCAAAAAAAAAAAAATTCAGCGTTCATTTGAACCTATTTGCCAACTTTCCTGCATGCAGGCTTTTTTCCAGAGTTTATAGTCTTTTGTACGAACTTTTCTTTTGGTTTTATTAGGAATAATAATGATACATATTTCATGTTTCTGAGCGAAGAAAAAACACACAACTTGACAAATTTAAAACTGAAAATTATGGATATCGGTAGACTTGGTTTGTATATTTGTACCTACTCTTCGTTGTCGTTTCCTCTTGCTTCTGGAAACGCTCCCTTGGAATAGAATAATCGGAATTGGAGTAATTTGAAAATAATTAATTATATAAATTTCAACTGCATTTTCTGTATTTTTCGACTTCAGTTTTTCTGTTGTACTACAGCTTATTTTACTCTCTGTATAACGTAGGTATAATATTAACAGTGAGAAATAAACCGTAATATATTTCCCTATTTTGCACCTAAATTCATAATTCCAAAAAGTAAAATGTTTTTGTGATAATTCTAACGCTATCAACGCAATCATTAAACTAACAGCCAATGAAAAGAAGTAATTCTTAAAAAAAAAACTTTTATTATTTAAACAATAGTCGAAAATCATTGGATAAAATGAAGGTGTACATGAAGATCGGTAACTATCAGACCCATTTATTGTTTGCCATTCCATAATGATAAATCAATCATACTGCAATTTTACTTTCAACCCAGACAAGAGTTTTGTCAACGCGAATAAGTCGTGTAGGTTAATCGATGTATGGTAAAATGACATTATTTGTTAGAGGACGACTTTTCTTGTTTTAGTCACAAATTTTGATATTCTTCGACGCTAATTTTAATATTCTAATCAATCCATTAATTTTCGTTATTTAGGGAATCATTTCATACTACAACTGGTCGGTTTTTAGTGATAAGTTACCATAAAAAAAAAAAAACACCAAACAATTGGTAATATTTGTGTGTGGGTGTGTTTATAATTTCTGCTTTAATATTATTATATGTTATATAGTGGCGTACATTGCTTTTAGTTTTGTTGTCATGAATTAATATTATTTAGAATTGTGATTTTTCTCTTGCCTTTTTCCATTCAATATAAATATATAATATATATCTTAATCACTATTCCAAATATATATTCTTTTGTACAACATTTAAACGTTATTGATGAAAATAATAATATGTAATAATAATAATTATAATAATAAGAAAATAATGAATATATATTTTATAATTCTTGATAATATTTCGTTTTTAACTCTTGCTTTATATGGCAACTACACCACAATTTTACAAAGATGAAACATGCCGTCGACCATTTACACGGCTTACAAGATTACATATTTTTAAGGCTGGTCCTAATCTCAAATCCATATATTTCATCATCATGTCCGAATTCAACAGTAGTAAGGCTTTTCCATCAATTTCCTGGTTGTGAGAAAAAAGAAAAAACATAAATAATTTTTAGTACAAATACCAGGTTTCCATTAGTACTGTATTTGGCCATAAAACATAGTTTTATTTCTTCTGTATAGAGATAACACTAAGGGCGGTAAGCTTCAACTCGTGTAACCCACGAATCTTGGGTAACTCGAGCTTTTGATAAACTTCAATTCCGTTAAACTTGACGAAACCTCGGGTTTGAATGCATGAGTTTCATTAAACCCATCTAAATAGTAGGATATCATGAAACCCATGCTTTGAAACCCGAGATTTCGTCAAGTTTAACCGAGTTGAAGTTTATCAATAGCTCGGGTTATCCGAGGCTCGTGGGTTACACGAATTGAAGCTTACCGCCCTAAGACGACTAAGATGTATCGATCACGATCGTTATACAATAGTAATGCATAACCGTGTACACCTGGCCCATTTAATAGCTGGAATAAACCGAAGTTATTGTTATTGTATTGAACGTATGTTTTTGTTTTACTATGTAGAAATTTATTGCACATCGTGCAAAACCGAATTCCAGCTATTAAATGGTTTAAGCGTATATAATACTTCGCCAGCACCAAACAAATTAATAAAATCTAATAATTACATGTTTTCTGAATAGATCAACGTGAACCTCTAATGCTGGATCTGTGACTGTTATAAATTGTATAACTTCCTCTATGCTCCAGTCATATGCTGGTCCTTTTGGTACTTGTGCAGTTGTTTGCGTTTTAACTGTAGACTTTTGTTCACTGCCGCTAGCTGATATAGCTGAAGAAACAATAAAAAAACAAAAAATAAACAAAATTATTTTGTGTCCGACATTAAAATCGGTTAATAACAATTTCAAATCAAACAAATTAATTAAATATTATAATACTTGATATCGGTGATTGCGGTGGTTTTGTTGTTGATAATGAGGCCTCCGATGATTGCTTATATATTTTTGAACTAACAGCCGATGATTCATAATTTATTGGTCTTTTAATGGCATGCTTTTGAGCTTTTTCAAGTTCCCGGCGTTCTGCATCTTGATTCTGTTTCTGTTCCAATTTCAAACATTTATCACATTGCTCTGGACCAGGATCAAGTGTGATTAAATTTGGACATGCTCGGCATGTTGTGCAGAGTGTATATAGAAATTGGGCCATTTCTGTGTCACTTAAATCACATGGAAATTTGACCTAAAATAATTTTTTGAAAACATTAATTAGCTCACAGATAACCTAAAAAGCCTTGTGGATAATCAAACATAGCCAGGATAAATTTAACAAGTGAAAAATTTGTGAATTTAAAACTTAACGATTTTCATAAATTATTTTTACGATTAAAGGTTCATACTTTTTATATTTTCAATTCGTACGGAATTTATTTATAGTTTGAATTTAAATCGTATTTAATATTTCTATTCATTCTGGCTAAAATATATGATTTTTCTTACTTGGTTAATGACTTCATTTGTTCAACAAGAATTTTATTCTTGATTATTAATTCTATTCCTATTCAATAATATATAACATTCATAATTTTTGTAATGCGACAATTAAAGTCAAAAAAGTGATCAGAGATATTTGAAATTCAAAGAACTCTATTCATAAATGTTTTTACTTCTAACAAAATCACAGTAATTTGATAGTAAAAAAAGATAGAAAAGGTAAAAGAAGTTGTCATTCCCTGGACTGGTATGAAATTTATACCATAAAATGGTATCAGAAGGTATATTTTGGAACATTCATACCTAATTATATGTAGTATTAAAAATTTCATACCACATTCAGGTATAACTTATGATATGTACCAAAATATACCTTCTCATACCATTTTATGGTATGAATTTCATACCTTCCAGCTTCCACGGTATGACAACTTTTTCTTCACTAGGGAATGAATGGCGAATAGACCTTGACGGATAACATATGTCTTTTTGCAAACTTCACAGTGGATATACAATTCTAACAAAAGACACAATTTCATAGATTTTAGTGTCTTTTCTGTTGGCAGCAAGAGACTTTTAACCGAAAAGAAATTATCTTCGAATTACCGTGATTTTGCTATTGTTACTGATTTTACTTATCTGCTGATAGCAAAATGGAAAAAACAAAAACAGATCTCAAATTAAAAATCAATTTAACTGAAAATTACCGTAAAATTTTTTCCAGCTGCCGTGACAATGTGCACGTCACCATCTAATGCAAACAATAATGGTGACAGTTGCGTTGTATCCGAACTAGCTGCCAATATTTCTTGTAAACATAATTTCGCCAATATTTGATGTGACGGTGCGGTTACCATTGACGGTAATCGTGAGCTATTTATAAAATGGCCTCCATCACATTTTGTATGAAAATGTATTGTTATTGGATTTGTTGTTGGCATAGCATCCAATTCAGGTATCAATGTATTTGAAGGTTTTAATGATTTTCGTTTGTTTGCATTTGGATCAAGTTTATTACGTTGTCCGGGTGGTTGCATTGGATGACAACTGCGGGTACACCAGCCAACTGGAAAGATATCCCGTGAATCATATCGTGTCCAGTAATCAAATGCTCCACGCCAACCATCGAATTGCACATGAATTTGATCATCTTTAACGGCCCCAACTGTTGCACAGCATATTAATTGGGGATTCTTTTTATCGACTGCTTCTAATTTCTGTCCAACCTATTTACAGAATAAACATTTTTTTTTTTAATTTTCTCAAAATTTTTTTAAGTAGAATATCGTTTTAAAATTGTTAATACATTGATAATTAATTGAAAACGAAAACAATCAATTAATCATTAATTAAATATTTACATTTAAATATAACATTACGCGCTTTTAAATTACATAAAATTTGCATCTAGGTGGGGCATTCGATTAACAATTATCAACAATTAAATACAAAACAAAGTAAAAAAGAAAAAACCAAAAAAACATTCACCTTAAATAAGTTTGTTTTTGGTGTTGGTGGTTCTGGTTGAAAAATATCTTCTGGTGCAATAACAGCATTCAATAATTGTTTTACCAAAAACGTTTGCCAACCATTCACATTTTTTGCATAGCCCAATGGTGGTTGCAGCATTCCACCTTGCTTTTCACAATGTCCAATTGTGTGTATTTCATTTGAATCGACCAAACGCCAAAAATCATTTTGATTATCACTACCATCTAAACGAATGCGTAAACGTGAACCAAGCACATTTATAATCGTACCAATGCATGTTGATGTTACGCATCGCGGATCTAATGCTTCTAATTTCATGCCAATTTTAAATTCATTTGGTGGCGGCTCTAAGGCTTGTTTAAAACATTTAGTTGGAGCTGCTATACTTTTGGTTTCCTGAAATGATAGAGAGAAGTATATAGCATTGAGAAATTTTTTGTAGAATTCTTTTATACGAGTATGTGTTGACCTGCACTGCAACTAATGAAAAACAATTTTTTTTACTTACAATTAAATAATCATGCCAATCAAATACATGAAAACTTTCATACTGAAATGATCGAGCCGGTGGATAATTAATTGTTGGACTATTTCGTTTTCCACGCATAGCATTACCACTGCCAACACTATCTGGATCTGGTCCTTTCGTATCACGATTATGCACATTATTTTTGATATTATTATTGTTATTTACATTATTGTTGTTATGTTGTGATGTATGTGCTGGTGTTGTTGATGCACGTATACCATTATTACTACCATCCGTCGGTGAATTTCTACGTTGATATTTGTTCATACAAAATGTTGAACAAAATTCACGATTTGTTGCATTTGCACGTATAACATTGTCGCATTGTGTACACGCACCTTTACTGTACGCTTTACGAAATTCTGATATGCATGATTCCGAACAGAATTCCTTTTTACCATTTTGTGTTGGCAATACATATTTCAATGGTGATTTACATTCATTACACCACGTACATGCAACGGGCACCGATTTCTTTGATGGACGACCTGGACCACGATTTTTTCCGTGTCCAATTAAATCATCACCACTATTATTATCATTGGTTATATTGCTTGTGCCCGTTGTTGCTGATGAAGACGATGAATGTATTGTAATTAATTTGTTTGTTCCTTTTCCCGTAGTTTTTGGTATAGAATCGTTACTGGTCTGTGATCCAGTCGACATTTTTCATATTATTATAGATTCGATATATGGATAAATAATAAGATTTTAATTGCTTTATTATTGATTTAGTGTTACGTTATTACAAGTTGATGATACTTTTCACTTTATGCACAAAATAAAATCAATTGCATGCAGAATAATTTTTTTTTTTTTTTAAGTTGATTAAGATTCCAGCACTACACAAATACTACAACAAGCATTAAACAAAAATATATTTATTTTTTTTTTAAAATGAAATAGAATAAAAATAAAAATAAAAATAAAAATAAATAGTAAAACTTCAAACTATTTACTGATTTACTGAAAACACAATTATCGAATCAGATTACAGTTCGATCAAATTAATTTTTAACTTTTATGAAATTATTTCTTTCTGATATATTAAATATGCATTCCATTTGCATAACATTTAAATGTAAATATATAAATGGGAACAATTAAAATTTATACGAAGTTTATTCATTAGTACAAAATATATTTTTATGCCGCCATATTTTGGCAAATAAAATGACGCCATTTATTATGGATGAATACGTTTTAGTATGCTGTATTAGAGTGGTCTGAAAATATCATCACTACAAAAAAAAAGAAGAAGAAAAACAATAAAACTCGAAACATAATCATTTTTTTTTTTTTATATATAACGATCATTTTTTACGAGAGTATGTAGAGTTACCAATGTTGAACTACTTATATGTAAGGTACACACAAAGCCACGTACGATTTTTTGTTTGGCTTCTTCTAAATCTTACATCCAAAATATAGTTTTAATTGAAATGAAATAATGGTTATGTAAGTATAGCGTAGTTGTGCATTCTGAATAAACTATAGTCTATAGCACGAAAAACTTATCATGACCCCATATGACAGTTCCAAACGCGTTCGGTTTTGCGCACACTAATGTAATTGAATACGAAATACTCGATAAGTTCAGTGGATGAATAAGCGCATATGGGCTCATGATAAGTTTTTCGTGCTATACTTTGTTACAAACGAAAAATAATGCCGAAAAATGAGATTTTTTTTCTACTTTTGCGTTTTGCAACACCATAAACCTAAAATGTAAATCAAGTCAACGCTAATTTATATCATTTTGAAATGATAAGCATGAATATGTCATTGCACGAACATTAAAGCAAAGCATTTCGATTCTCCTTGTAAAGGCTAAAGGCTAGTAAGACTAGATGGCCGTTTTTCAACATTTTCATCTATAAGATTGAGGTTTTAGTTTTAAGATCGTCCACAAAATGCTCTATCGCGACAGTCGAGACACAAGAAAAATGACAGTTGCATAATTTAAAATGACAATTACACAAAAATGTTCGACAGTTTTGACAGTTTTTAAATAAAATAAACAAATCAAATGTCATTTTTCTCGTGTTGCGACACATAGCCGTCTGATGGTGAAACTGAAAACCTTACATCAATAGATTGCCTTAAATGAAAAAATATATCTTTCTTTATAAAACCTTTTCGACGTTCTAAAAAAAGACAATATTTTTACTGGTTCGAAATCATCGTTATCAAAAGTTTTGCATGATTTGGGTTTCAGTTATATAAAAAGAGTGTCAATAATATATAGAAAAATTAATAATGAAAAATATTAGTGGAAAGAGTAGAAATAAGATTGAAACGTATACACAGTATTTGCGACAAATTCGAAAATATTGAAGCGAAGGAAGATATATTATATATCTCGATGAAACCTACATTCATGAAAACAACAGTACTAGTAAACGTTGAACAGATGATAGTTCAGAAAGGCTTTTACAACCTATTTCTAATGGGAACCGATATGTTATGCAGGTGATGTAGAAGGAGAAAACGCGTTATTATCGTTCCAATCCGAAAAAAAAAATTGAATACCACGACAACATGAATGGGGATAATTATTTCAAATGGTTGCAGGATGTGCTCATTCTCAATCTCGAACCAAACTCTGTCGTCGTAATAGATAACGAAACTACAACGAAATCCTGAATAAAGCCACCCAATTCGTCCAATAAAAAGGCAAACTTTGTTGAGTGGTTGGGGTTCCCTAATAATAAAAAGTTTTGAACTACACTGAATACATTAATAATGATCAAATTAAATAAACAATTGAGTGGTTGGGTCGGATTTTAAATTTTCTATAATATTTCAAATTTTCAAGGCATTTTAGAGAGATAATTTAGTGAGAGCATACACAGAAATTTTGTGCAAGAAACTTGTTGTTTTTTTGATGGCTCTAAAAAGCAGGTGTTTATTATCATATCTTTTTATTAGTTGCAGTGACATCTCTTGGTTTATAATGACATTAGTTTATTTTCTTTTCCGGTGCTTTTTGATGGTTAAAAAAATATTTACTACAAAATAACAGATGGTGTTACATGTAACCAAATTCTGTTCAGGATAAACCTGCCAACTGGCAATTTTTGAAAATTTGAATTAGACATTTTCATTGGCTCGAAAACTGTCGTCATATCAGTAATTTATTTGATATTTAATTTTATTAAATAATAATACATAATAAAATAAAATTTAGAAATTAAGTATATTAACTAGAGTTACTGTTTAGAATGAATTTTGATTTCTATAATAGATCTTGAATAACACGTTACTATATTATATTATTTTTGTTGATTTAAATTACTATGGTACCTTGACTTGCAACACGCTTTTGTTTTCCGGGAGAGGTAGATAGGATAGGATAATTTTTTTCCCATCGACGATTACAAAACCGTCTCGAAATAGAGTTGGCAGCAGAAAAAAAAGGTCCTCAATCTTCAAACAACCATCGACGATTGTAAAACCGCCTCAAAAAAAAAAAGCTCACTCCTAGCCGACCGACTTTTGGAAAACTGAAAAATGATACTATTTTATCCAAATTCTTCGAAAACACCGCGAAAAACTGACCCACTTTAAAGTTACAAATGAATTATATCAGAAAAATACTATTCGTGCATGTGACACATGTCATTTACAGCATCTGCTCATGCGCAATATCCAACCGTGACACCGTAAGTCCGTAAATGTCATTCTGTAACTAACCTTGTATACTGGAACTATGCTCCATAATTAATATCGCTTATCATAAAGTTGATCCGTCTTTCTATTGAACTAAAATAAATTCAAATTAAATAATTTTAAATTTTTTTTTTAAAAAACTGTAAATTTATTTGATATAATGCAAACAATTCTATATGTAATTAATTTTATTAATTACTCTTAATTATCCATTGAAATTATGTTTTAAAAACACCTTCGTCAAAGAACAAAGTTTTGGTAGAAAATTTCCCTTTTCTCATCATACGAACAACCATTTTTTGACATTTGTATGAAATCCGACATAAAACGATACATTTTTGCATATTTTAAATCTTATTCTTAATGAAAAATGCATCTGATCAAAAAATTAATATTCAATTCGTGCTTAGAATTGCATAAAGTTTGTATTTATGT
>JAABKK020028612.1:0-16193 GCA_011634745.2 Catotricha subobsoleta | reverse complement strand
AAATTTTGTTCGTAAAATATGCCGTAAATTGTGTTCTTATTAAATTGCCCGAAACTAGATTTTTGCCTGTTATTTAGATTCGGGCACCTTATTTTATTGATTTATTCGTTAGTTATGTTATGTTTTATGTATGCACATATGTAATATATGTATATATTTTTATTTTTTATTTTTTATTTTTCAAAGAAAATATCGGCAAATAAAGAGAATGATCAAAATAAAAAAGGTAATAAACGGGTTAAAGGACCGAAATATTCGGATAAACAATTAACAGATGCAATAAACGCTTGTCAAAACTTGGGATTGTCCCAAAAAAGTTCTGCTCGGCAGTTCCAAGTACCAAGAACAACGCTGCAGAATAAATTATTAGGCAAGTATTGCAGTAATATTATTGTACCTAAGCCTACATTGTCCAGAGATTATGAACAAGAAGTAACTAAATGACTTCTTAAGTCTGTGGATGCTGGTTTTCCGATAACAAAAGTTCAGTTGTCAGACGCCGTTGCAAGGGCTATAGCGGACAAAAAAATACAAAACGATTATAAAAATGGTAGACCAGGCGACACATGGTTCAAATTATTTCTACGACGGCATAAAGAAATTTCAGTACGCATGTCCCAAAATTTATCAAAAGCTAAAGCTGAAGTCACCGAACAAAATATAAGGGGGTGGTTTAGTGAAGTCAAAGAGCACTGTACAAAAGAAGGTTATTTGGAAATTTTTGATGATGCGTCCAGATGTTTCAATATGGACGAAACGGTCTTTTTTTTAGCCCCTGCAGCAGGAAAGGTAATTGCTAGAAAGGGTTCAAAAGTTGTTTACAGCTTTTCAGCAAATAGCGAACGACAACGCACTACAGTTATTTAAAATATAACTAATTACTTCAAATAAATATCAACTTAAAAATGAACAAATTTCTTTTTTGTTATTATTAATTGCTTTAAGTACCTTAAATAAATATTTGAAAATGAAATAAAGATTTTTTAAATTAAAATAACTAAAATTTATTCGTCTTTTTAATTATTATAATTTAGGTAAATAATTAATTAATTAATTGAGTAATTATAGCTTAATATCATGAAAGTTATATGGTGCCCGAATCTAAACGAATTTTTTTCTGGGGTGCCCGAAACTGGTATTGTACAAGCTTTCGGTAAAACATATTTAAATTCGTTAAATTTTAGCTTTAATGGACTTTAATGGAAGTAAACTCGTTCAGAACAAATAGGAGGAGAAATATATCCAAAAAATATGTAAACATGTCTCAAAATAGAATTATTATAGCATTTCAAAGCCAAAAATTGTATTAAGGATGCCCGAATATAACCAAACACGTTATTCGCCATCGAAATTTCTATAAAAAATTTAACTGCTAGCGATCATAATATTTTTGAAAATTTTCGCTCGTTACTATTCGAAACTTTTATAATTTTTAAATGGATTGAAAAGTACTTAGTTTTATAAATTTTCAGTTAATATAACACTAACAATGTTTCTTACAATTATTTATTGTTTTTTACTCTTAAGTTAAATTTAATTGATATAGTGTTCATATATGCGGTGACATTTTCCAATCTGGAGTACTCTTGATTTTCGGCTAGATCCGGCGCTGTATCTTATATATATGTGAGATACTTTTTATCTATCTTTCTTAAACAAGTCTGTGATTAATAAGAAAGACAGTGAACAAATTTCTTTCTTCTTTGACTATTCGTCATTTGAATACTAATGCATAAATATAAAAGCATTGTTGTTTTTAAAGTATGTCATCATAAATATCAAATATTTTAATTTAACCCTATATTCTATTTCATTTCTAATGCTTTGAAACAAAAAAACAATTTTTTAATAGTAAGCTTCGTGCTTTTTATTTAAATAAAATACATATTGCTATAATACATTAGATCATTGGTGGTTTAAGTGAAGCAGACATAAAAAAATAAATCTTCGGTTAATAGCAAATGTATTATTATTGGTACTAGAGTGAGTTGAGTAGTTTCCGTCTCTCTTCTAGACACACACTAGATTTTCGTGGTGTTCCCAGCAATAAGGAATAAAAATGTATATATTTTTGTATATAGAAATTGTATGTATAAACAAACAATCTACATCTTCTTAAGAAATACTATCCATAGTCATATCCCATATCCATACCTACAGTAAAGTATATCGAACAATATTTTATGCTAAGTGCTAGAAAAAATTTCCATCTTGAATGAGGTTGTTGTAAGTATAATATCTATAGTTTAGGTACACTGAGGTATTACTTACTACCCGTAAACATGTTTTCCTCATGTTACTACACAACACACACTAAGTTCTTCATTCAAGATCTTTAACAACATTGTGAGAATTGAGCGCGCCTGGATACTGTATTTGTATCTACAAAGTCGTATACAAGAAAAATGTTTATACATTTTTCTGTTATGGCTAATGGTGTGGGGATATGAGCGAGTACGTACATATTATAATAACGAAGAGGGTGTATAACGTATAACGAAATGAGCTCATAAATTCTATCTTAAACGATGACAATAAAATGTTGCTACCCATTTTATACCCGTTTAAATGTGTTGTGTTGTGTGTTTTTCTTTTGCTTGGTTTTTACTTCTTCTTTAGCTCCGCTATATTTTTTCTTTTTTTTTTTTTGTTTGTTGTTTTTTGAATTGTTTATTTTTGAAGGCAACCCTGCTATGCCGTTCTTATCCAGCTTCATAAGAATATTATATTATGCATAAATTTATTTTATTACCTTTTTGTTTTAATAAATTGTTGCAATTTGTTTTCAATAAATTTATGTTTTTCCTTACTTTTTTACATGAAAAGGTATGCAGAGTTGAGTCTACAGTTATTAGGCAATTTAAGACTTTTTAAAGATTTTTTTTAGCCTCATTTATCTTCGTCCTTTCTAAACAATGCATTACGTTATGCTGTTATTTTAACGTACAGTGTTTAGAGTAATAAAGAAATTGTGTAATATTTAAGTAATCAAATAATTCATTAGATAGGTAAAATTTAGATTGGAAGGAATTGAAATTATTGTGAATACATAAACAATGTAAACGCAACAGAACAGCACTATCTTATTTGTCGTGGTCGAACAAAAAATTTCATTAATTGTGAATCCATAGCAAATTAAAACAACGTAATGTCACGACCATTTTCAGAGTGTTTTTGAATCACATCAAAAAGCTTCAAAGCCAAGTTGTCAAAACTCAAAACGGTCGTCACATTACGTCGATTTTAGTTGCTATGAATTCAAACTAAGTCATCAATAAAAACAATATAAATTTGATAGCTTGGTATGTTCAAAAAGTCGTCAATCCATATAAATAAAAAAAAAAGAATTATCTTCCTCAGGAAACCGGATCTCACAGATAGAAAACCTCATTAGAAAGGATTCAAAAGTTACATATTTTTAAACGATGATTATTTTGTGTCAACAATCTATTTCCTTTTTTGATATAATTGGGTGTGACTGTGATGGACTAAAAACTATCAGATGTCGGCACTAAAACTTATATATATACGCAGAGTATTTTTGTCAACTCAGTATAGGCTTGTTTTAAATTCTTTCGTGAATAATTTCTTGGTTCGAATGCCACTAAATTGAATAAAAATCGTGCGAAAAGCAAATAAAGATTCGCATGAGAATGACAACTCGTGTGCACGATTTTCATTCGAACATATTCGTATGCGTATCTCGGGAACACAAAATTCTCTATTCGTATGAAAAGTCGCTCAAATTATTCACTGAAAAAAAAAATCGATCTAATCCTTTTCTTTTTTTTTGAGAAAATGATCTACACAACATAGATCAGACAACTAATACTATTTGTGCAAGGACAAAAAGACAGAAGGACATCATCATCATACCAAACTTAAGATACGATACTACGCAAAATCAATATTAACTTAAATTTAGTACTAATTTAATAAAATTGCTAAATTTAAATCAGAATGTTCGAAAAATCTATTTGAAACAACAATTAAACACATTAATTCATTACAGTATGAGCTTCATTTTCTGCTAACCAGGGTTAATTAATGAAATTTAGTTTTTACTTAATTTATGTATTCGATACATTTGAACCAATATTTGATATAGAACCTAAATCGCTTTCGAAAATGGATCGTTGTTTTTCAAGCATATGCTTATGTACGCGTTAAGTAGATAAATCAAAAAAAATAAAATAAAAAAAGGAAGCGAAAAAAATCCAAAAGAAAAATAAATAGAATGAAAATGTAATATAAATGCATGCAAATGTACCGAAAATATCATATAATTCATTGTACATAGCGGCACAATGTACATATTGCGCACTATGTGTGGTTAAACTTGTCATAACTTTGGCTTAAATTTACCTAAGGGTACGATATATAAATTTCTTTTTCTTGAATAAAAGGTAAATGTTATCTGTATTCTATATTACGGTGGTTTACTTTAGCATACATTCCCATTATAATATACATGGAAATATATATGTTTTAGGGCACCCAACACCCATAGAGAATTATTCCACATATAATAAAAGCAAATAAAAAAGAAATATGTGCACCGCACAACGTCCTACGTTCTATATAAGTTATAAAATGCTGTCTCCTTTCGTTCTCTTTGTTTTTTTTTATATATATTTTATTATTATTAATATTAAAAGACGAAACTACATCCGTATTCTATATTATATAAACCTTTATTATGTTCTCACATAGCATGAAATAACAAATAACCTAGATCGTAGACCTATATGCCTTTCCTTTTAATATAAATCAGTTTTACATTTAAAGTTTTAAAACCTCATGTTAATGGAACTACAAAAGAATAATTATTTAGTAATAAAACTAATTTAAAATTAAAATTTAATAAAACACAAAAATTAGAAACTAAAAATTTACTTTTATTAATGAACATTTAATACAATTAATGGTTTATATAGTAAACAAAATATAGAATGATTGACTTAATATAAAGAATATTATGCTATAAATGATTTAACAATGAATAATTTTATTATTTTTTTATGAGCTATTAATATAAATGAAAATACACTTTTTTATTACAATAAAGAATATAAATAATATAATTTCGGATTAAATGTGTTTACCACAAGGGATCTATTTATTTTCAATTCAAATACTCTGGATTACCTTAACTAATAATGGTTATAATTTAGACAATATTCAATGAATATATTGCAATCAATTTACAATGATTTTAACATAATTTGAAATTCAATTGAATTACAATTTATAAAAACATCTCGGAATCGATTCTTTTGTTCATCACTCAATCGATCATAAAAATCTTTACAAACTAATCGAAATGTCAATAGGTCTCGATTATTTTTTACATAGTTAGTGGTCGGTTTTTTATTAGTATTTGAATCATTATTACAATCATCATTCTCATCATCATCATTTCCATCATGATCATCATCAGCAGCAACAACATCATTGTATTTGGCCAAAACTTCCGGAAATATTTTAATTAAATGTAGATTTATTGAAGCCGATATGAAAATGATGGTAACACACCAGACAGCTTTATTCACCGGAAATGATAGAAAATTTGGCAACGAACATATTAACCAATCCTGCAGCAATGGTAAATATGATGAATCTATAGCCGACCTAAATACCTGTTGGGTTCATTGGATAATATTACAGTGACTGGGTTATTATACTTATAATACGTATTGTTTGTGATGTGGAAATGAAAGAATAGAGACGAAAATGAATAGAGGAAAATAAATGATGTGTAAACATCAAAACTGAAAACTATGTGTGCGGTGTCAGTGTGTTGATGTTGTAGATTGGGTTAGTTAGGTTTGTAGTTTAGTTATAGGCAATATGAATGATGATAGCAATATGAGAATGAAAATCAAATGTTGCTCACCTGAAATAATATTTTTGCAATAACTTCACAATGTGGTTGACTGAGTGTTAAGAGCTCTTTTATTACTTTGGTTAGAATTTCTTTTGGTGGTACAAGATCATGTGTTAGCTGACACAAAACATTACCATAAATACGTGCTGCCTCACCAGTTGATAATTTAATACGATTAAATAGGACATCAATTTTTTCAGTTGATTGAACTATGATTTCTGGTTCATCTTGGACAATGCCATTTGATAATTCAGTATTTTCAAGCTGTTCAGCAGAGCCTATAGAATATTTAAATTATTTATTTATTTATTTATTTATTTATTTATTTATTTACTTTTTCGTTTTGTGAATATTATTATTATGTATTATTTTATTTTTAAATTATAAAATATACAACTATTTTTGAATTGAAATCTATTTAAATTTATTTGAAAAATGGAAAAATAGATAGGATATACAGTATACACATTGGTGGTATTGAAATTGAAATTTGTAAATATTTATGAAATCATAAAATTGGAATATCTGTATAAAAAATTTATTCAATAAATAATATAAATCGTTTGCGGGAACAACAAATAATAATATATTTCATTTAAGCTACTCCCTTTACTACCAATGTTATAATAATAATACTTACCTATGTACATGCACGTAACCAAAAGCTTTAATGCCGGAATCGAAAATTTCTCATTTTCCAACTTTACTAAATCCAATGCAATCTTTTCTATTTTCTCTCTAAACATTTTAAGAGCAACATTTGTAACAACTAACCTCTCCAGGCCCTTAAGGTACACCGCATAAACACACCAACCGCAACCATAACGAAAAAAGAAAAAAGAAAAAAAAACAGAATAAATAAATAAATAAAAATAAACGAACGAACAAAAATAGAAGAAAGAAAAAAGAAAGTAAATAAAGTTTTATTACATTTTTCGTAAGGATATTTTCAATAATATTCTTTAACCCACATCAAACACAAATACACATTCGAGGTACCCTATAGAACGTTAGCTCATACTTCTGTCCTTACGTCTTAGGGTAGGTAAGTATATTGTGCAATTTTGTGTTCAAAAAATTTATTTTATATTTTTGTTAATATATTATAGAAAGAAAATACTTACATGCAATATACACAAATATTGATCTAAGTTTATCGTACGCTTTAAAATGTTATTGGCTGAGATTATTGTATTTGACAATAAATTGCAATCAGGAACAAATTTTGAAGTAGTTTCGATTAAATAAAAGTTTAAAGTCCATACAAGTTTTGTATGTTCATTGCTAAATACTGCTGGACTAGAAGCAGAAGAAGAAAAAACGTATAGAATATATATATATAAAAAAAATGATTAAATATCAAGTTATCAGCTCTAATAATGTGGTTGTCAATCAATGTCAAATCAATATATGTAATACCATTTACGTTTACATATATAATTAAAATTATATTATATAAATTGGCAATAATAGCTAATATTAAAATATTGACATATTATTTTGCTCACCTTTCATCAATAACGCCATATTTAGTAATATAATTGACAATAAGTGCACGAATGATTAAAAGCTCTTCACTTAAACCACCAATTGTTGTATTCGTTTTAATACAGCACTCGAGTAAACATAATAGCCCCTTCAATGTTGCGATTCTTATAAAAAGATGAGCACTTTTCAAATAAGTGTGAATTATGGTACATAAGTGATTTAAGTCACTTAGCGATGGAACTAAGACAGCATATGATTTGCACAAACTGTAAATTATATACTGGAAAGAAATTGATGAAAAAATAAAAATAAAAATATGGTAAAATTCTATTTTCTAGATTTTTTAAACAGAGTATTTTCTTAGAGTCAACTAAAAATACCAACGAACTATGCTACATCTCCCATTTAGTATATTTGAACAATGCCATTCTATACTTTTTCATTTATATGCGAAAATATTCTTGTAAGTAATTTAAGTTTTCACTTTATTATTATTTTTATTATTATTATTATTATTATTATTATCGCGAAAGTTCTGCGTTGCATACCTGGTACCAATATTTATCTATGTTGTCTCAAAAAAGTGGAAGAAGAAGATATTTAGATAATAATATATATTTTATTCTATGAAAAATTAATTTTACCATGAATAAATTTTCTACAAACAATACTTGTCGAGAAGGAAAAGCACATAAAAATATATAAAAAAAAAAGATGAAAAGTACGAGAAAATTAAAATAAAAAACTCGGTAAACGTTGGAGGATGACAAAGTATCACAGCAGCCAGTAACGCCCATAATCCGATTTTGTTATCAAAAAATCAACACAAAAGACTTTCTACATAAAATAATTTGCTATTTTTTTTTTTTTTTGTTCTTTTCGTTTTATGTTTGAAAATATTTGCGCAATATAAAATAAAAAATTAATAGGATTTGGAACAGGTTTTGCACCAGAGAATCTCAGCTGTGTAGAATAAAAAAAAAATGTATATTTAAATTATATTAATTGCGCTGGAAAATATTTTATATTAAAAAGAATAATATAATATTTGCAATTAGACTTTGCGAAAATTATATTAAAATTATATATTCTGTTATACATATTCATAAAATCAATTCTTTAAAACCCTACGAATCATAAAATCATAATTTTTATATAATTATTATTAAATACCTGATGGCAAACAGCATTTTCCATATGAATGATTTCCTGTAATTTTAACATCGTATTTTTTATCCAACGGAATTGTTCACGATTCTCACATATTTCGCACAGTTTTACAATGTGTGGCAAAACGAGAACATAATTTTCCTGTTTTTTTTTTTTTTCATGAAAAGAAAAAATAGAGGAAATAAAATAATTCGAAAGAAATATTAACGAAAATTTTTTAAACGAACAATGCAGATGAACCGTTTCGTTGAAATTTTTTCAAACGAATTGCATAACTTTTCATTTAATAATAAAATGGTTGGATGCTAAGTACAAAAAGCGAAAGCACTTTCTGAACCAGACATCTAAAGTAAATGCAATACAAACCTCAATTAATTGTGAAAAAACATCAAATATTAATTGTACACTACTTTTCAAATCAATTGCAGATTTTTCGATGAAATAATTTGAGTTTTTTAATGGAACATTATTTAAACTAGTATTTTGCTCTTCGATAATTTGCCAAATGGAATTTAATTCAAATTGATTATGCAGAAATTTATGTGAACCGATTATGTTGTCATGTTGTTGACTACCACCAGTAAGAAAACGTTCTAAATTTGATTGATAGAATACGTTTGGCTCAGGTAATAGTGTTGATTGGATTTTATGAAGCTTCTTTATGCTAAAAAAAAAGAGGATAAATGAATATCGTTTATTGATATTTTTGTATAAATATGCTATTTAATCTTTCGAATATTGCAGTGAAGCAATGCATAGACCATGCTTTTATTTTAATGAAAATTATGTTATCAAAACTTAGACCATGCATTAATACGTACAATTTGCATACAGACAGGTTGCTTTTTTTAAGCTTATGCCATCAATTTTTTTTTTAACATTTTGAGCATTACTCTTATGTTCAAAAAAACAATAAAATAATTTTAGAATATTTGTAAGTGTATTATGTACATAATTATGCATCGTGTGTAATAGCTCTTAGAAGTTATGTTTGTTAAGAAAAGAAAATACAAGGATGCAAGTATTTATTCTTAATGCAAAAACTACAACACAAACTTATTTTGCTTCATTTTGTAAATAGGTCAGAAAAAATCTAAATTATCTATTCATGATAATATTACGGTACTAACATCATGCATACAATCGCGTAAATAATAAATAGCATTTCTAATGACATACCTAATTGAATCAGCTTTAATTCTTGTTGTTCGTGGAATATGATGAAATTTACCACCATTTCTGTACCCAACCTTTGTATACATTTTGCATGACAATAACAATTCAATAATTGCAGACAAACAGATGTTTTTAATTTGATATTGTTCTTGAATGTCTGTAAAATAATTAACATAATTATTATTATTATTTTGCCATTATGTATTTGTCTCTCATCTACATTATTTTATATGTATTATATGTACAATAATTATTTTATGATTATATGCAAAATAGAAATTATTTTATAATGCCTAATGCAACCGAAAATTTTAGAACTAAAATAATATATTATATTGCTGTGAAATATGGCGAGCGGTAACTTTTGAAATTTCAAAATCAGTGGTATAAATTCAAAAACAGTATAACAAGAATATTTATAACCATCATATTATTGATATAATTAAAATTAAAATTAATTAAATATGGTCTCTAATTGTATCATCAAACCGCATACAATTTAGCAGTTTAGACTATTTTGTTTGCCAACGTTGTTAAATTAATGCTATCCCCATTCCGCTATTGCCAACTTCAATTATAGTAAATATAAACCATAGTATGGCGGACTTGATACATTATACTGGAATCATTTTTTTTTTTTTTGGTACTGGACACTCGTTTTGTTAGAAATGAAACAAAAACAAAAATATTATTTTCATATTAATAAATAAATAAATTAATTATTATTATTATTTTCACAGTTATTATTTATGTTCAAAAGATAATTTTCGTATAGGAACTGAAACATAGATTCTAATAAGACTTACAGTGTAAAAAATATATATATAATTCGTGCTTTTTAAACATAAAACATTTGTCAATAATGAAAATATAAATAATCTAGATAATTAAAAACAGAAACAATAAACATATTGTATAGATTTGAAAATATCACAAGGTTAAGTTAGTTAGATTTTGTCAATTTTTTCCGTTGAAATCAAGAATAACCATACACACAATTACAAGCAGGATACCAACAACAATTCAAATATTAATAGTAATATAATCAAGAAAAAGAAACACACACAGGCCAATCATCAAATTGGAATGTTTCCTATAAACAACGGACAAAATTGACAAAACCTTGTCATATTTTCAAATCTATACAATATGTTTATGTTTTAAATTTTATAAAATATAATATTTGAAGCGGATTAATATTATTTCATAGAGTTAACAGAATTTCACTATAATTCTTGATTATTATGTTGGTCCGCTATACTATGGTAGAAACTTTAACATTAAATATATGATTTGATATAGATAAATGCTTTGTACTTTAACACCACAGGCTAAAATTTATATCCTCTGTGACAATATGTGTTTATATCTAAAGGATATTATTTTATTGTATCGAAAACGTATGTAGAATGGTTGCCAACATTAATTTATAATTTGTATTATGAAAATGGAATAGGATAACCAACTAACTACATTAATAACTAAAATTTATGTACATATTAACACAATATATTCCAATATTATACATATGGATCTACAAATTGACTCTTAAACTCTATTATATTTATTGCATCTGTTAAAGAAAAGCAAACAAAAGCATTCACCAATTACCGGCACTGAAGAATATTAATAACACTTTATGGAAAGTTTTATTTCAGATAATTGGCTATAGCTAACGACGTCATTAGAAATATTGAAATAATGAAACATCAAAAATACTTAAAACTGTACAAAACTTCTTATAATAAAGAAAATTGTGTTAGAGGATCAAATGAATTCTTATTTTCAAGGGATTATAATAAAATTTTCTCATGCACTTCTGATATTAATTTGCGATATATTATAATTCAGCTTAAAGAACAAATAATTTGGTCAGTAAATCAAATCATTTTGTTCAGTAAAAATATTAAATGTTCAGTAAATAAATTTGTACAGTAAAAATGGCTAAACAATATTTAAAAAAAAAAAAAAAAGTTACTAAGCGTTAAATAGTTGTCGTCTATTTATTTGATTTTTTTGTTTTCATACTGGATAGTGGATACAAACTCAATTAATTTTGTTACCTACTATTTTTCATTTTTATTGTAAAATAATACATATTTAATGCATTCCGAATTAAAACTATTTTAAATGAAAAAAAAATTATGACCACTAATCCGCAAACTTATTGAAATTAATAATATGTCATTTATTCATTTTATTCAAATTTTAAAACAATAACTTTGAGTTTGCTGCATAAAAATTAAAATATGCATAAATATATTACGAAACTCATATAAATTTTAAGATAAAATAATCTGTTTATACAATCGGTACGTTGAAATGCTAAATATAGAATCATAGAATCATATATTTTCAAAATTTAATACTGCACTTGAGAACGATTATGCTACAAAATTTAAAAGTTACAAGTCCAATTGATCGCATCATATTATGTGCTCGATAATAATATTTTGTATGTTGATTGGGATCAAAATAGAATTTATGCTGGTTGTAAAATGATATAATATCTTGAGTGAATTATTTTAAAAAGTCTTATTATTTCGTTTTACAAGATTTCAATTTCTTTTATTTAAATCAATAAACGTTTTTTACAAACAAATAAAAAAGAACGAGCTGCCAATGGTTTATATATATTTTTTTCATATATTTTTTGTAAGGAAAATAAAAATTTACAAAACCAATTTATTTTTTTTCAAAAGAACTTTTTATTGTATTTTTGAAAAAAATTAAGTATTGGTCTCTTTTTCTAACAAAATTGAGGTTGTAACCATCCATTGGCAGCTTGTTTTTTTTCAAAAGTGAAGTAATAATATATTTCGAAAATGATACTTACCAACCATATCCAAATCGTTTTCTTTATTAACTAACAACAATAATGACATGAAAAATTCTTCAAAATGTTGCCTCGATGGAAAACCAAAAATATTAATCCTGTTAAAAAAAAAATAAAAAAAAATAAAAATATATTTATAAGTAAAATAAAATATGTATAGAGCTACCTACAAACTACCTTGACTATGTGCCTGAAAAACCACAATAAATTTATAACATTTGTAATACGAACAAGCACCAGAGCCACTCACAGCAAAAATTCACACAATTAAAATCATAATTATATAACTGAAGAACTCATATAAAAGTAAGTATATTGCAATTATCCAAATACCGTATATTCTAGAAATACAATTCTGAAAATTGGATAGTGAATTTTTTATGTATGGAAGAAAATATTAGAACAATATATTCGGTAGCTTTTTGAGTTGAGCAAAACGAATAGATTAAAATGAAATAAGCGTCGTATTTAATAAAAAAAAATATATATATATATATATTATTGTATTGTTAATGGCTAGAAGAACTTGTAGCAAATGTTATTATTATTCTAAAGTAAAATGCTTAAAAATGATATTTTTATTTTAAAATCTATCTAGAATTTCAATTTAAAAAAAAAAAAAATCTGACATACAGTTTTTTGCTTTTAAACCAACGATAATACATTTATATTAAGAGATGGAAAATCGTGCCTTTTGTGTATTCGCGCGAACTGTAATGCTAACAAACACCATATAACAAATAAAATTGCCCCCCAATAATTCTCACAAGAGCAATAAAAATGGTTTTAATATAACAAGTTTATTTAAATGGGCATGAGAGAACATTACAATTTTATGTTTTACACACCAACCAGTAATTATATTTAAATTTAAACAATAACAATTATTATGTTTAAACTTTAATTATGATTATTGCTAAATGTATTAAATAGGTATATAGCATATAGAAATTGCATGAGTGGACTAAAACTTCTGAAGGGGACTTGAACTTTTCTTATATATATGTATTCATTTATTTGCTTTTCGCTTTCGAATAACTTGAGTAAAATTAGTATTAAAATAAAATGCAGATGTTATTTTTTTTTTTTTCATTTTTGTTATCAACAAAAAGGTCGATCATGAAATATCTTAAGTTTAGGCACCTATTTTAAAGTCATTAAATTTATTTTTACCGAAACCACTAAGTAATTATTTTCAAAAAACTAATTGCGAATATTTAACAAATCGCACAAGTTAGAGTAAATTAATACGATATTTAAGGCAAAATGAATGAATTCCATTATGGTATTACATATTTTCTATATTAAATATATTGTCCTGAATATCCAATGTATTTATTAATTCTACATAATGCCTAGCATGTTTGTAAGGTTAAGTTTATTTAGGACAATCTTAATTATTGCCTCATATAAATAGATTATGTTAAGAACTAACAGCGAGAGCAATAATTCAACGATGTCCCAATTATTGGTATATTTCATTGAGTTTTCTATTTGGTTTGGACGTCAAATTTATAGAGAATTTATTGTGATATCAATTTAGTTTATTATTCATTTGAAAAATTTCTTTGAAGGCAGTTAAAAACATTAAATTATACTTTTCAATAATTGAATTCGCATTTGAGCCGTAACCCCTACAGCACAATAATATTATTATAAGCTTTAATTGTGTGGTGAGAGAAAGGGGATAAGTCCTAATAATATTATCTTAAATGAAAAACTGGTTCTTCTTCCAATTATTGTATACTAAAGTGTAAGTAATGCGAAGAAAGACAAAAACTAAATGTAATTTTTCTTTTTGTAAAATAGTCCTGTAAATGTGAACGTTGAGTTAACAAAACAATCTAATGCGGATAACTATGTAAACGTTTATGAGATACATACTCCATGTATACGTCGTGGAAAATGTAGCGGAGTTATCTGCTCTCAGCCACAATGTACAATAGGGTGGATACATTTTTTCAGAACCTCTCGTACCATTGTTTTTTGAGATGGTTAAAAACCTTGCGGCTTAAAAAAAGTCATGACTTTAAAAAAACGCCACCTCATATCTTTTGTTTTTAATCTCATGAGGTGCATGGATTTTTTTTAACCACATGATTCTACCTTTTATGAGTCATGGGTGTGTTAAGCACCTCGAGGAATGCGCTAATCCAAAAAAAAAATGACACTAATCAGGAGACCAAATGCAACTCAGAAAAAACACTGGTACCGGCTGTTCTAAAAAAAATCGATCAACTGCCCTATCGTACAGTGTATGCTGTACTCGTATATGCCGTGAAAATAATATAACACGTCTCGATATACATCGCTTTCGCATTGAAGTTGTATGGAATTTTGTTTTTATTATTATTTAAAATTAATAATAGGTTATGACAAATATCGACATTTCAGATTCTGGTTAGTTTAAAATATATACCGGATATAGAGTACGTAACCGCACTAAACTGTCATGCTATACTGAAACGATTAACTAATTTTTAGTAGGCTAAATTAGAGCTAAAAATGTACATTGTAATAGATTGATTGACGAATTATTATTTTGTTTACAAAAAATTAATAAAATAATTATCAACTGGACGCAAAAAAAGCACACAATAATGGAATTTTAATGTGTTTTTAAAAATTTACATTCTTTATCTTTTATGCATTACGTTTAATATAAAGAAACACTTAAATAATTTATATGCATTAATATAAAGAAAAAAAAAGGATGGAAAACCAAACGTAAATCACATATAAAATGGATTGAGGTATAAATGGATAATTTAAACGTTTAATAAATGACTTTTTAGCACCAAAATGCAAATTTATTGTGGCAACGGTAACCAGTTATGGCATCGGCGGTAATAAAAATTGGGGCAAGAAGGGTTTATAAATAATAATAAAAATAAATTGGCTTTATAGTTAGTATAGTTAGTTACGATAGTATAAACATATAGACAATAGACAGACGGGTGTATTCATTATGAATGACTGAATAATGAATAATAAAAAACTTGCATGTTGATGATGGATTTTTTTGATTTATTTTCGTATGTGCAATTGTGCATGTTTTATTTGCCAATTAAAGTTTCTGAACATTAAGCGCGCGAAAGTATAGAATATATATATGATATTGGAAATTATCAAAATTAATTGCAAAATGCAGAAAATTTATACGTGTTTTTTTCTTTTTTTTTTAAATTAAACAAGTAAAATTAGTTTATTGTCAGTTCGGTTATTTTTTTAAACCTTTCGAGAATTTTACACAATATTTGTTAGATGTTGTTTATATTAAGATTTAATTCATATAATCAATAGTAATATTTTCCAGTTGAAATATAGTTAAATATATTTCTTAAATGTACAGTGAGTTGTAATTAATTTCATCAGTTTCATGTATCTTTACCAATATGAACAATGCACTCAGAATTACTATTGTTACACTGATAAAAAAATATTTGTCGGTATAGTTGTGGCTAATGATTTTATTATTTGCTGTGTTCAAATAAAAACTGCAACAACTTAATTTTACATGCAGCTACTATTTTATCTTTAGCACAAATGCGTTATAGTTGTAAACCCCAAATAATAGCTGCAACCACTATAGCTTTATTTTTAATAGTCGTGATGTTCAATATTATATTTGAAAAT
>JAABKK020028601.1:0-16197 GCA_011634745.2 Catotricha subobsoleta | reverse complement strand
TACGTTTTCAAAATACGATTTGCATACAGCGCGGTTTTTTCCGCGGTATTTAAAAAAACTGAAGACCTTTTTTTTTTTAGGTGTCACTTGCATTTTTTTTTAAATTTTAATTTGAGGCCCCACTGACTAACTCCTCCGAGGCCCTTAGGGCCCCAGTCCGCCACTGGGGTAAATGATTAAAATCTGTTGATTCAATCCTGAAAAAAAAAGAATGAAAGTGAGCATACAAAAAAGCAAGCTGCTAATGGATTGGTACAAGACTACGTATCATAAACATGTATGTTTTATTTACACGAACTCAAACTTCTGCGTCTTTTGGCAAATTGACCACCAATATTCCACCGTTCATTCCTGGATCCAGAAAAAAGTGGTCAAAAAATAATTTAAATAATTTATGTTTTTCTAATCTTTTTTCTTTTTT
Organism: Catotricha subobsoleta; assembly: GCA_011634745.2. Lineage (NCBI taxonomy): Eukaryota > Metazoa > Arthropoda > Insecta > Diptera > Cecidomyiidae > Catotricha > Catotricha subobsoleta. The sequence goes on along the minus strand of JAABKK020028601.1, from coordinate 15,776 downwards.
TTGTAAATGAAGTACAAAAAAAAAATTCAAGCCATTTTACAATTTATCATAAGCAGCGCTTCATCGCATGTCTGTCTAAATATTCTCGACCTTTTCAATAAATATTTAAATTTATAAGGTTAAGGTCGGGGGTATCATAAGTTTATAATCATCAGTCATATACTTAATAACATAAATAATACTTGTTGAATAAAATCAGGACAATTGATTTTTTTATTTTTTTTGAAAATTGTTTTGCAATAGTGATGATATTAATTATGAATAATTAAGTAAAGTGAAATAACGATTTGTATCATTTATTATCATTCATCGGTATATTTTCTCATATTTAATTATGTATTTGAATCGATTCTGTCATTGAATTTCTATTTACAATAATTTATTTATTTATGTTCTGTTGATTTTTCAAATCTAAGAAAATATCAAGTAGAAGGTTTTCAAGTAATAAAATAGGTGTGGTTTTGAATATACCAATAAATGATTTATTGATCGACGATAATGACAGATGCAAATACAACAAAAAATTACATTTAAACTTTTACCGAAACATTATATTTATGTAAATTTACTTACTTTTAAAGAAAATTTCAAAAGTTTTATATTACACAAATTCTATATAATAAAAAAATCATAAATAATATTTGGTCAATTTCAAACTTTACGGAGTTAGACTGAAAAATTGATCAAACTATTCGAACAGCAGGGTTGGCTCCGTAGAAAACTAAACGTAATAAACATAGTTTTATACGTGTAGGAAGCTATGGTATAATACGTGCACATTTTTTAGTCTTATACAAGTTTAATACATAGTTTTCTACACGTAAGTTACTAAAACATTTAACAAATTGTTCAGTTTTTTTGTAGTTCATTTCGCTTTATTGTCTTGGGCTTGTTTTTTTTTTTTCTGTTTTTGGTTTTTCGGGTATTACTGCCCCCTTTATTTTGGGCGATATAGCCCTTCTTTTCTGTAACACAAATGAAGTTGTGTATCAACTATCAATTAATTGGCAGCTATTTTAATGTATTTTCTTAAAGAATTGATGATAAACAGGACAATATTAGAACTTTCGATGGAAACGAAATGAAATATAATTTTACTTCCAATATTTTGACGATGGAACCAAAATATACGTGAAATTTAAACCAAAATTACGTTCCGGAACGAATTTATCGACTTTCCCAGGAACTTGGAATGGAAAGAAACATAAATTATGTCGATAGGTCGGAGCTGGAACAGGAAAAACGAAAGTTCCTATTCTCTGGTCTCCTATTCAACTGCTCAGTTGGCGCAGATAAGATAGGTAGTTCACTTATACTCAGTTGTAAAACAAATGGACTAAATTCGTAAACTTATTTACATTTTCTTTCGCTGTTTGTTTCTTTTTTTTTTTTTTGATTATAACAAAAGCTTATATCTCATTTTTTGAATAAAACAATTTCAATAAAAAGATGTCAATTAGTTTTCATTAATTAAATTGACTATAAGTGGAAAATCACAGAAATTTTAATTAAGTTAAGTATTGTTTATTAGACGACGTTAGTTTACTTTTTTTTTATATTCTTTACAAAATTCTAATCAATTGGGTTGAAAAAAGCATCAAAATAAAGTAAAAATACATTTTGTTTGTTCCCAAAATTAGCGAAAAGAATAAATCTAATCAAAATAACAAACAAGAAAATAATATGACTTTAATGTATTCCAGAATTGTATGGTTCACTATATTACTAATACAATAATATTCATTCTTTAATTTATTCGTTTTTTTTTTTTATTTTATTTTGTGTCTCTTTCGATGAGATTCAGTCAGTTCTATTTTTATTGCTTGTTTAAAATTTAAATAAAATAAAAAGTCGAATGCGATACTATTTCGCTACAAATAGACATATTTTTCTTCATTTCATTTTTTCTCTTTGTTTTAATCCCTATTTCTCTTTGCGTATAATTATAATGTAAAAGTTGGTGTTGACGTAATTACACTAAAATATTATAGCCAAATCAGGTTGTTATTATGAGTTATATGGTTAAACAAAATACCAGTTGCGTGATAGTATTTGTAATATTGTTAAGTTAAACCAACAAAAGAAAAAAAAATGCCCAACCATTAACCTTGTTCACAAAAAAAAAAACACAACAAGAAAACAATATTGTATAACTTTATCAGGTATGTAGAACCCGCTCAGTAAGTATATTCATTGGAATATTTAGCCTATTTTTAATATCAAGCAAATGGAAGTAATTTTATTACATATTAAACAAAATAAATTAAACTATAACCTAATAGAATACAAACCGATTCACTATTCCATATTAAAAAAAAAAAGTGACGAAATTATTTTATTACGCATGCGTACTGAATATACCTTCTATCGAATCAAGTTTAGAAACGTGCAATGCAATCGATCCATGACGTAATACTGTTTTTTTTTCTCGTTTATTGTCAGTTTTATTTTATAGCTTAAAATATTTTATAGTTTATTAATTTTTACAAATTGTTGATATTGAAACTTATGAAACTTCCATAACTAATTGAGTTTTAATTCAAGGTTAAATCGATTTATATGATGTATATAAATATATATATTGTTCTTAAATATTGCATTAATTAATTGAAAATAAATTTCAATCTTATTATATTTGTAGGTAGCTGAATAAAAATAATTTCTAATTAAGTTACCGAAAAGCGATGGTTAATTAAAATTTTCGATTAGCATTTACGTTTCTCTACATTATAGAGGTGTCATTCAAAAATGACTTCACGCAGTTTTTGGACTTTTTTGACACCCACACCATACCACTTGGTCACTTGTCAATACTGTATCCCCTTTTTTCTTTAGGCCTTAAAAATTTATGAATCAATAAAAGCGAACTTTTAATATTTAATTTTTAGAGCTCCTTAATTATTTATATAATAACCAAATTCGAATCAGGTTCAGTCATTTTTCTGAATTTCTTTTAGAAGTTTTTTGAAATCTAGTCAATTCGAACCATTTTATATTAATTTAATTTTTCTATCTACTAATCATAATTTCTATTTGAATAAGTTACTTTCAAAACATTAAAAAAAAAACCATTCAGAATCACAAAAAACATCCCAAAATTTATAATCTATTTGTATTTCGACGGCTTATTACTTCTAACTAATTAAAAGTTAAAAATAAGCACACCGGTTTAATTATTGAAATTGTATCCCTGTTACCTTTCTTTTGAGCGAATATTTTTAAAAAAATATTTTCAAGTAATTAGCAATTCTGTGCATTTTTCAAATTGATTCTATAAAATTTAGGACCAATAATTATTACTAGGCTTGAATTATTTACTAAATTAAATAAATAATCACAATAATGATTCAAGATAATAATTTTATGTATCAATAAATTCTGTACTTAATAATAAAATAAAATGAATTAAATACATGATTAGTTTTATTAGTTCACTGTTTTTTTTTTAATTGCTTTAATTTGCACGCTTAGCTCACATATAATTGATTGAATGAATATTATTTAATTAACAATTCAATCGTTTCGAAAATTAAACAATGTTTGAAATTAAAATCTTCTCATGAAATTTCTATACTGATGGAATTAAATGGGTTTTGAATCAAAAATTTCTAGACATATATTTATATATACAGTGCGGCCGCAACGAGTCATGAATCGCGAAATTCGTATTTTTCTGCGCATCGTATCAAAAACAATAGACTTAGAGGGGGAAAAAGGAGGAACCATGTTGGTCATGACTCGTTGGCTGAACTGTAGGTATACTTAGTTAGAAATACACAATAGGAAATAGCGAGATCTGTTTAGCCTAGCCGTACACGCTTTTGTTTTTTTTTTTTTGAGGAGGGGGGATAAAATTTGAACTATTGAGGTAGTGTACATTTTTTCTTGTAAAATTAATGCTCGGATATTTGCTGCCCTTTTTGAAAAATCAACCTTAGTGGAATTTAGGTTTACTTTTTGTATACCATGGAAGGTCGTTTTTGGAACAAATTGTATACCTATACCCTCGGAGGTATACTTTTTGTATAAATATACCTTCAAAGGCATACTTTTTTTTTTGCAAAAAATACTTTATTTGGTATACCTTATATACCTTGCAAGGTATATATAATAAATACCTTGTAAGGTATATGAAGTATACCATATAAAGTATTTTTTGCAAAGAGTGTACTTTGGAAAGTATACAATTTGTTCCAATAACTGCCTTCCAAGGTATACAAAAATTATACCTAAATTTTTCAGTAGGGAATAATTCAAAAAAAGTATTTTTTTAAATAAATACTCGAAAATATTATGACCTTATTGCACAATACAGAACAATAAATAATTCAGAAAATCGACATAGAGTAATTCTTTTTTTTAATACTTAGGTGGGTGGGTAATGGTGCAATCAGTATTAATGAAATAAACTAATTACTTTTTCCATTTGTTTTATTTTGCTAACTTAGCTGGCATATATTTGGTTGAATGGATATTATTTAATTATCATTTCAATCGATATAAGAGTCAAATTCAAATCGTTTTTGTAATTAAGATGCTGTCATAAAATATTAAACTAATTAAGTTAAATGTTTTGGAAATATGTCTGATGGATTGTTCTGCAAAATCTAGGTACTTATCAAGATAGCATAACATTTATAAAAACATAAAAATAAATCATGAAACACAATTTATTAGCCCTATTAATAAACCACTTTTGTCATAACAAAATATGGTTTCTAGTTATATATATTCTTTATCACTTTCTGAACGGCATGACAAATAATTTTTTGGATATTTTATGACTATATCGCAATAGAATTTACTACAATTTTAATTTTGTTCTATAAGCAAATCTATATTTATCGAAGTGAATAACTTTTTTTAACCTTAATAAAACGAAAGATAAATAAATAAATAAGAAGTTGCTTTTATTAGGGTGAATCGATTTTCTTTTGTATTCTTTGAATTTTCTATAGAAAAATATGTGGCAATATTTTTTTAAGCTCTCATTTCTAAGGTAGTTATAAAATCAAGCTCATACAAAGTTAATTTAGTGTAATTGATTTTTTTTAGCTTGGTACACAGTACACTAATAGGTACACTAATATTTAAAAACAATTACACTATTATTATTAGTTAATTATTATTAGTGTACTTGTGTTTTAGGAATGTATCTCGCTAAGGGTAAAGTACACTGTTTCAAAAATTAGTAGGGGTAAACCAAGGTTGCGTATTTTTTGTGCGTACTTTCGTAGATTTCGAAAAGTTCATATAAAAAAATACAAACTGCGTTGTTTTATATGAACTTTTCAAAATCTACGAAAGTACGCACAAAAAGTACACAACCTGAAGTCATTCAGCTCTTTATTTCAAAAGGGCTGTTCATTTTTACTTAAGTGCGTAAACCAATGTAATTGTAAGCGAACTAAATGAAGACTCTTCAATTTAGTAAGTACTGAAGGATTTTCGCTTATGCAGTTGTCTGAAAATCGTCAGTTATTAAAGTTATATTTGTTTCCGAAATTTATTTTCTTGAAAGAACTATATTTTTATTATTTTTAAAGGTAATGAAAACAACATCTCTTCACTTGTAAATAGAACATTTTCAGTGATGAGCAGTAGCTTCACTTTTCCGGATAAATAAAAAGAGCCTATTGACTTACTCTGTCAAGGCCTAGAGCACATCGAAGATCCATTTTATATCCAAAATCCATTCTACATATTAATCAGAAAGCAAAATACAACAAAGAAAATCAATATAGTTATTAAAAAAAAATCGCTCCACCCTATTATATATGATGTCATCGACTTTATAATTCGTATTGATACATTTGATTTGATACGTGATGCCATGATATCCATAATGGATATAATATTTTTATAATAAAACCGACCGAATATTATTTATAGAAATAGAATACAATATTTTAAACAATAAATAGGCATAAATACGTGTGTGTTTATTGTTGGTTATCTCTTTCATTCCTTCTATTTCACATCTTGACTGGCTTATCTATAATAACTTTATGATAGAACAAATTTTTTGTATACCTAAGTATATTTTTTTTTAACAAAATATTTGTGTTTTTTGTTTTCAATGTACAAATTAGATACGGGCGGTATTTGCGATGAGAAATTTTTATTCTTTTTTACAAAAAAAAAAGTTAATAAGAAAATAAAATTCATGGTTTTTATATTACAAAATTATTTTGTGTGTGTGTGTGTTTTTTTTGTATGTTTTTTTTTTCTATTTCTTTATGCTAATACAGTAATACTGAATGCTTACTTCGTATAGAACATATATGGATAGAGTGAAGTCAAGGTCATCATTATATGACATTTTAATTATTCCGGTTTTCTGTTAAAACCTCAATAACCTCTATAAAAACAATAACTTAAAATAGAATTTTGTTCTTTTCATTCAAATAGCATATTAGACAATTATGTTCGTACATTTTTATCGAACAACGTTAATTTTAATCAAAATATTTACCTTAAATGTTATTCAAGAGAGGAAGAAACAAAAGAGGTTTTATTTACAGTAAAACAGAAAAACAAATGATGTATTGTTCGCAAACAATTTTGTTTGAGATGATAAAAGAGATTTTTCGAAACTTTTACGTAAACAAATTTAATCGACAATAGAAGAATAGTTCCTATAAAAAGCAGCAAAATATTATGATGGCGACTAATTGAACCAAATAGACATTTTTATACTACAGTGTAAAAATGGTCTATAGACCGTTTATATCGAGTCTAACGTCTCGATATATACGGTTTATAGACCAAAAAGCTTCTATTAACCGTCACTAAATGGTATATAGACTAAACTAGCTATAGATCGTATAGAGACGGGACATTAGACCCGATATAACTATTTTGTGACTGCGATGCCTACGAAGGAATGAATTAACTCACATTATTATTATTTTTTATTGTCGTACAATTAATTTTATGTTAATAATATTGTCTGCGAGTTATGAAAATAAATAAGTAAATACGGAACTCCTATAACTAAAATAAAAATAAGTTTCACAAGAAAATTGAACTACTATAACATACAAGAAGCTCACCATGAAGCTTGAAGCGTTGTATTATTTTTAGATAAAAACTAGAAATTAGGGAACTATAATTTTTTTACATATTTCAAATTGTATTTTGTTTCTAAAGTAAATCTTCTATCAATAATTAGCACATTTCACATACCTGCCCGTTCAATGACTATCTTCTGTTTTTATAAATATATAGATTATAGATACTTATATAAAAAAAAATCATTTACTTTGTGCCGCATAATACTCATACACATTATGTTTAATTAGCGCAGTCATAGATTTTCTATAATCATTTAAACAAACAACTATTTGTTCTTACTTATATAGTATTATAGTATGTAGTAATAGCTTATCTGTTTATATATTATGAGCAGGGATGCTCTAAATACAAATTGAAAATATTTTATTTTTTTCGAATTTTTTTATTATATATTTCAAATACAAATTACAGAAAATAAAATTCATTTGAAAATACATTTAATATTAACAATTATATTGTTAATTTCACACATGGTGAAATAATTTCCATATATTTTTTTTTTCACTCCTAATTTTGAAACAATGTTTAGTCTAGAAGAGAGATTATTTTCGTTTACTTTAAGGAGACCGATTTAAAGATTATTTATTTCAAAAATTATTGATAATAAAACCAAAGTAACAAAAATTATCAGAATTTACAAATACAATACACTTTCAATGAATTTTGTTTCATCCCTGATTGTTAGTGCAAAATAATATAGATATGAATATTTATAAAAATGTTAAAACAATCAATGCATTGTTTGCCAAATGTAATTAAAAAAAAAAACTTCTTTTTTTCTCTTGTCTCTTCTTTAATTTTCAATATTTGATATTTTTATAGTTTTATTTAAATTGAGCGGCGCGGCGCGATTACATCAGAAATAAAAATGTTACTTGTCTGTTCTCTGTTGTATAAGTTATATTTCTTATATTTCTTATATTTCTTTTTTGAGATCACCCATAATTTTTTCACTAACTAATTTTTTATTTGATATTAACTAATAAAATTCGAAAATAAAATTAAACATTATTTTATTGCTACATTTTTGTTCAATGATCCATGAATGTTAAATGCGAAAATTTATTTTAAAATTATTAGAAATAATTATGTGGGGAATGAGCGAAGTAAAAAAAAAAAACATACGCTTAAATTAATGATTTATAATTTTGTGTAACAAATTGCCACTTTTTTACTATCTTCTCATTATAATAGTCCGTCGTACTGTTATTATTATATTTGTAGGTACTTGTGTGTATGATTTTTTTTTTCACTACTTTACAAAATAAGATTAATGGTCAGTTTGAGTTTCATATCAAAAATAAAAAAAAAAAATCCAGAAGAATAAAGTATGGAATCGTATTACACATTTTTGTAGCTAATTTTTACGAAAATTTTCGCACGAAATTCGTTTTAAAAAAATGTTAATTAATCGTTTAAAATGATGTTAGAATAATATCTATTGAACATTGGCAGCCATTTAAGTTTAATGATACCTATTGTTATATGAATTTTAACGCTCTTACAATATACAGGTAAAATAACACTCGTAAATGATCTCGTATAAAATCTAATTGGACAGAGATCTTTGATAGATAGTTTATGAAAATACAATACTGAAGGCAATAACTACTATCAGTCTATCACATTTATGATTAAATTTTTAAAAACCTTTAGTATATTATTGTAGAATCTTTGTTTCTGTTGTCTGGTTATAAGAACAAATTCACTTTAAATTTGTTAATATCGTGGCATTGCAGATCCCTGTAACGCGAATATATCTAAAAGGGAATAACCTTTAATGGCACAGCAATTATATAACAAATTCTTCCATAATAGTATCGTAGAACTAAGAACACGAAGAATGTTGATATTTTTCTATTTACTTATTTACTTTTCTTTTTTTTAGTCTGGCGTTGGAGTTGAAATTGTTCGTGTACTGCCAGAGAGCCCACCACCGAATCTATCGAACATCTTTTGTAACAGCATAGAAACAAATCCCAGTGAAATGGTAAAATATAATCATTATTTATGTATTTTCATGAAAACTGTTTCAAAATTTATTTCCGTTTTTTTATTTTTATGTGCTGAATCATAATGAAAACTACAACAAACAGACAATAACACTTGATTGTGATGCAATGCCGGTATTTCAAATAAAAACACATCGCCAAAAATCTGGAAAACTTGAAACTTCACATTATAAAGTAACAGTATCACGGTTACGAGCACATTTAACTATAAAAATAAGCTATAATACACTGAAAGGTGAAATGACAGTTGAAGGTTATCCAGATGTAATTATGATTAACTTATACATATATTTATATATATATAGTTTTTTTTCTTTATTGCTATTTTAATTGATTTGAAAAAGATAAAAAAAAATTGATTTAAATTACGATATTTTTTTTTATTTTTTTTTACATTAATTTCACAATTGAAATTAACACATTGTAGATTCGAATAACCATGAACAGTATTGGTGCTATTAAAACAGTTGACCAAGATGAAAAGCAATTACAAGATGCTATAAGGTAAACGATTAAGTGGTGAATAAAATGTAAAATTATTTTATTTGTTATATGTTTTGTTCAATATTCTAGTGAAATTTTAACAAATGCTATTCGTGTCTGCGTTTATCCAATTGATTTTTCCATTTATTCAACATGTCCACGGGCTGTAGAACAAGATGTTCCAGAACAAGCTGTAAGAATAATTAGAACATTTATTAAACAATTTTCATCTACTTTGTTATCGTCAACATTATCTTCTATTTATGATTTTAGTACAACACAGATCATTTAAATGCAGCTTATCATGGATCACCAATTCAGGCAGTACCATCTGGTCGACGACTTCTTGTCAAATTGGTTAAAGGCGAAGGTCTAGTACATGCTAAGGATCCATACTGTGTTATTGAAATGGATGAACCACCACAAAAAAATCAAACTGGTGTACGACAGGGAGCCAATCCATATTGGGATGAACACTTTTTATTGTAAATTTATTGCAAAATCAAAATGATAAATCCATTGAAATATTTTCTCATTTCTCATTTTTTTGTTTAGCGAATTATCATCACAATCAGCTGAAATTCTCTTTGAAATTTACGATCGTAATACAACATTAATTGATGGACCACCAAAATTCTTGGGCCTTGGATTAGTTGGTATCGATGAATTAGCCGTTGGACCAGCTTCATCACAAATACTTGCTCTACAGCCACGTCCATACGAAACCGATAATAATGTTCAAGGTGCAATAACAGTTGAATTTGTTTTTATTGAAGGGGCTGAAGTTCCGGCTGGTCGACGACCATATAAAATGAAAGAAGCACTAAAAATCACAAATCCAGCTCAATTAAATGGTATTGCCTTTGTTTAGAAAAAAAAACTCAATTCTGCAGGTCCTTACGATATTTATCTTCTAAAGGTCTTCAAAACGGAACGGACTTAGCTGACACAGCAATACGTGCACTTGAAGGTGGTGCTTTAACCTACAATGGTAATCCAAGTAAAAGTACTTTGATTATTCACAGCGTTCAAAGAGTAAGCATTTATATTTAGTAATTTTAATTTACTTTTTACGAAAAATTATTTTTGATATTTTTGTTGTCGGTGAAAAAAGATAATATTATTAACATTTTCCTTATTACACAACACAAACTACATACAAACTCTTTAATGGCTCTATTTCTTAAATAGAACAAACTTTACGAAATACCGACACAAAATAAACGCTTAATTAAAATAAATATTTTTTAAAACGCAATAAAAAATATAATATATCTATTTTGGGTGGTTTAACATAAATATAAAAATTAAATGCCACCTAAATTATGTTCCGCATAGTAATTTTCTTTGTACTATATTTACTTTTTTTCCTCTTTTGTTTTGTATTTTTTTTTTGTTTTGTTTTGAATGAAAATCATTGTCACAAAATGTAAATTTTAGAGCAAATATTCACTATATTATTTATAAATTCTAAATTTTTATTATTATTTTTAATTGGAATATATTTAAAAAAAAAATGTTTTTTTTTATTATTTTTGCTTCCCCTAATCCCATTATCCAATTTATTTTTTTCTTTTAGAACAAAGATCGGCCATATTATTACAGGGTAATTATCATTTTTGATTTTTCATTCTTTTGTTTTATCATAAGTATCGTATGGATTGATTGTAAATAAGTTCTTAAATTTTTTTTTGTTTTTACTTTTATTTAATTTAAAAAAAAAAAAAATATTACCTAAAGTTCATTTAAAAATCTATTAACTAAAATATGAACTTTTTAATTATTTCTTCTTCTTTTTTATCTAACTGACACTAACACTATTTTTTTTTTTTTTATTATAGAAAAAATTGTATTCAAGTTTTAATTTAAATTGTTCTCAGTGAAAATTAGAGTATCGATTAAATAGAGGAACGACGTACATAATTAATTTATTAAACATTTGTGCGCCAGTTTGAAATTTTTCATTTAAAATCAATTGAGATTCTGTTAAATTAAAATTTCGGCACTGATTTATTATTCGCAATAATAATATAAATAAAATAGACTCAGATATTTTTAAGATGGAAATTTGCTATCAGTGAAAAGTTTATCTAGTCTTGTTTAGAATAAAAATAGCAAATAGCACGACTACAGATTATTTGTACAATTGTAAAAATCCAGATATCGACATAGATATTAATTACCATTTTTTTGCGCATTTAAGAAGCTCTGATGATCTCCTAACCGGTCAGGTCATCTACTCGTATCTCAGGGTTTTGTAAAGGTCACATTACTCTTCTTTCCAGTATCAAAAATATGGCCTTACTACGATTTTTTTGAGTATTACTTGAACATTTTCTTTAATTTGTTTAAGTCAATTGAGGTAAGGCCATATTTTTGATACGGCGAAACCCTAAGATGGTTGAGCTCACTTGAATGGGCCCATAGAGCTTCGTAAATGCTCAAGAAAATGTTAATTATTACCTATGTCGATATCTAGTTTCTTTTTTTTACGGAATTTCAATGCTGATATGAATATGAATTTCGTTTAGCTGTTGAAATTTCATTGGCTGTGCTACTTTTTTACAGAATTTATCTAACCAAAACAAAAATAATCTTATTACCATTTTTAAGTTGTCATTTCCTCTATTTATAGTTGAACTCTATTGTAGAAAAATGAGTGAAAGCGTGGTTTGTCGCGTGCCTTTTGTTATATTATTTTGTTCATATAATAATATAGTTTATATTATGTTAAAAAAAAAATTGTTACGCTTTGCTAATCCAACCAAACTAACTAATTATGGCTCTTCCAAAAAAAAAAAAAAAACTCTCGAACAAAACAAAATCGCAGGTGGAGTTAAACGATGAAGGTCAAATACAAATGGATGAAACAGTATTGTCAACAAATGATGAATCTGATGGTGCTGCTACTGTTTTATCAATTGATGAAACAAACAATGGTGATATTGATCATAATAATCTTACAAGTAATGATGCAAGTCCTACAGATAGTGCTAACGATGGTGGCGATCAATCATTTAAAAGTGCTATTGATGTTGTAAAGCATATCGATAATGGCCTTAATAATGCAATTAATGATGCAGCTAATGTGGTAGGTTTTTCTTTTCGTTTTTGTTTTTCTTTATTCTCTTTTAATGCACTATTAATTACACCCATAATTTACAAAATGTATAATAATTCAAAATTTGTCATGAACCACAAACATATTCGTCGTCGTTCATGTGGCTTTACATTTTTGCTTTATTTTATTTTATTTATTATTTTTTTTTTGTGTTTTAATATTGTTTTGTGTAATATATTTTTAATAAATATTTTAAAGGCGTTGAAAACAATCACATAAATGGATAAATCAAATGTTTTTAAGTCCAAAATTATGATTGGCTGATAATATATATTCAAATAAATTATGAAACAATATATCAATGCAAAAAATCAACATGCTATCATTGATTTTACTTCCGTCATGAATTCAAATTAACAATTAAAATCATGACTTATCAACACTTATACATACTTTTTATGCCATATTACAACATGAACATTAAACAATTCGCTTACGAAATTTAAAAGAGAATATTTTTGATTAGAATTTTTTTTTTTTGAAACATGAGACAGACCATCGGTAATCATATAAAATGAGCAACATTCATTTTTTTTTTATTTTACATATAATATGAAATCTAGTGAAATTTCAATATTGTTTCTATTTCCTATGAAATAATAATGTTATCTGTTAATAGTATTATTAAATTATGTGATTTATTTAAAATTTAGCCTGGTGAACCAATTGCACAATCATCGCCCCTAAATCATCAAACCAATGGCAATGGTCATAATGCTAACCAATACAACAATAACTATCAAACAAAACAACAAAACGAATTTGATGGTCCACTAAATAATGAATTAGATCAACGTGGTCGTCCAAGAAAGAAACGGGATTTCTTTGGAACATTAAAACGACGATTGGGTCGTTCAAAAAGTCGTGCCAAATCAATGGATCGCGGTATGATACCAATCGATGCAGGCAATCCCCATGGTGAGTTACGATCGGTATCAGCTGATCGTACTACGTCTAGTACACTTGGTAATAATAGTGGTGGTGGTTTAACATCAAATACATCAACCGGTAATTATATTAACACAAATCATTTGAATTTAGTGTATTTTCATTATCATTTTGTATTTTATTTAATTTAATATGGTGTGTAACAAGATTGTAATTTGTATTTAAATGTATTTTTCTTGCCGTAATTTTGTATAAAAAAAAAATGTGTACACAAAAAAGGTCCACGATTAGTAGTGCCTACCTTAGACCAATCACGTCGATCCTCACTTTCAGAATCTTCAGCGATCTCAGGATTTTCCAGTGCAAGTGCACGTACATTTGTACATGAAGCATCAACATTGGTTTTAGAAACAATTGAAAATGGTGTCAAGAGGTTTGTCAACATCAAATTAATTACTTTATTTACTCTTTGACGTCAATTGAAAAATATATATTTTTTAATTTCAGACACTTTTTGGTACCTCTAGCAATTGCACAACGACCTAGATGGCGACGTAAAGGAACAAAACTTCACATTTACAATGATCACACATTTTTGGCGAAACATTTAAGCGGGTACGATAATTTTATTTTATTTGTTCTTTGAAAATTATGTAAAACCATTAATGGCTATTTCAAGTCAATTAAATTTCACCTTAAATGGATTCTCTAATATTTTCTTATTCATTATTTTCTAAACAGTGGACTAACATGTGATGTATGTAATCGATCGATACCACGCCGTCCAGGTAAACAAGGCTACGAATGTAGAGACTGTTTATTAAAATGTCACAAACAGTGTCATGTGAGAACACCACAATCATGCCCAAATCCAACTGTTTTATCAATGGAATTGTAAGAATCATTCAAATAGTATATTAATTATTTTATAATTATTTTATTTCATTCTCATTCATTGGTGGGTGAATTGATGCACATATTTTCAAACATAGAAAAAAACTTCTATATTATTTTTTTTCTCCAATTTCAACTGAAAATTATTAACACTTTTTTTTTTCAAATCACCAACATTTTGTTTTGCCGAATTTAATAATCACCTTTTATAAATCAATCATATAAAAAATATAAAACAAACTCTTCTTAAAAATTTTTGGAATTTTACGTTTTTCGTCTTTCTCTTTTTCAAAAGGTCAACGTTACCAACACTGACAGATAGTCACATGTAAAAATTAGATCAAAACAAATGAAAAAAAAAAAAAAAAATAGAATTAAAAACTTTCAACTTTTTCACGCTTCTTCACACAACATATAATAATAATTTATTCATAAAAAGCTATAAATAAAAAAAAAAAACAAACAAACAAATAAATAAATTAAATGAAAAGAAAAGAAAACTTCAGAAAATGTTTGCCTCTCTATTAAGTTGTCAATATAATAAATATTTCTTGGGTAAGATTTTATCGGCAATTTTTGTTGTTTTATATCTGTTTCTTTTTTTTTTTAATTCAAAAACAATATTTTTGATAACAATATTTATTAATTAATAATTAAAAACATTTCAATGGTTGTGCTTTTGCTTTTTTGTTTGTCTTGATTAATTTTGACTTAATTTTAATTATTTTGTTTGATTGCTGTTGAATAAAAATGTGTTTGCCTGTCAGGCAGAAAAAGTTTTTTTTGCGCTTTTTTGGAATTCATCTTACCACACTTAATATTAAGAACTTATACATTATACTTGTTTTTTCTTCACAATTTAACCTTTAATGTTTTTTATTTTGTTCAATTATATTATAATTCAATTCCGCTCATAAGCAGAATATTTAACATAAATTGATTACTAGAAACTTTAAAGGTTATCGCCAACCAATTCTTATTCATTATTAGACTCGAGTATGAGGTTAACTTTTAAAGCTATGGCATTTAAGGCACCATTTTTGAGAACGGTGCCGTTTTTCGAACGGGCCGGCTGACGTTACTTAAGACGCCGTACGCCGTTTTTCGAACGGTACCAATTTCTTTCGAACGGACCGTGTACCGGTACCCGTTTCTTAGCAGAATGGTCGGCTAAAAACGGCACCGTCTTTCTATCAGAGACCTGCATAGCTATTTTACATATCTAAATCCGCCCGCATCCGCAAAACTTTTATCCACATCCGCCCTGCATCCGCAATTATGCGGATGCAGGGCGGATGCGG
>JAABKK020028590.1:0-16198 GCA_011634745.2 Catotricha subobsoleta | reverse complement strand
ATAGCATTCAATAATATTATTGAACGAATTCAAGAATCGCGGCCCAGATCTCACTGTAAATATTTTTATAAAATACTAAATTTTTTATTGAAGCACAAGTTTATAATTTGTTTATCATTAATATGCCTCAAAATATTTTTCCGAGCGATTCTCTGAAACGCTACATACATTTTCAAATACATCGAGCAACACCACTTACGTATTTCAGGTCATTTAAGAAGCTTAACTTAGGTGGTTATCCCACATTAGTTTGTATGAGGGTGAGTGATATAGTTGCTGTTGCATCTCACTCACACTCATAACTATTATCACGGTTAGAACATAAGTTAGACGATACGAAGTACGAACTAGTGTGGGATAACCGCCTTAGATTACTTAGAATCAGTTGGTGTTAATAGTCGATAACGATTTACGTTACCGACTATTGAACCAAAATCAGTTGGAATCACTTTAAATCAATTCGCGAAAGCGCCTAATCAAATACAATTAAACGTTCTCATTTTAATTAAAATCGTCAAGTTTTGCTGTCAAAAACATTGCTTTTCTTCACAGAAAATATTTTCTAAGCCCATTCATTTAATGGAAGTTACTTTTTAGAAACCGAAATAATAAAAGTAACAGAATTTCAAACAATTAAAATATTTTCCATTTTATTACCTGGACAACGCAATTTCAACATGGTATGACAAATTACTGACACATAATTTTTTTCAAATGGTTTTTTTTTTGATGGAGGTTATGTAAAATATTAAGCAGTCAATATCTTTTACAGATGTTCTCTATGCAATTAATGGGACGAAATTTAAGCCGAAATTTATTTCGGAGATCGTATAGTAGTTCTGTAGCACCGATTATCCAAAAAAATATTGAAAAAAGAGAAATTAAGAACAAAGATGAGCAAGATATAAAGTCCAGTGTCAAACCAAGTATGCATTAATAAATAAATATATATGATGAGTTTTAAAATGAGCATTGTATTATTTTATTACAGATGCGTTAGTAGATTCAGTATTTCTTGCTTTAAAGGATGGTGCCCCGATTTCAGAACCAAAAACTAATGATGTTTTGTACAGCAAAATAGTAAATGCAAAAACTATAAATGAATTACTGGTGCTTGCAAGTATAAAAGACATTAAGAGAAATCATGCACTAAAAGTATAGAAAAATTATTTATGTTTTGTGGATGAAATGAATATTACTAATGCAGCTTTTTTTGTTTTATTTATAATTTTCTGTTAGTTGGTGTCAATAATATCTGAATGGCATGACACAGGTCGTGCAACACTTCCAGAATTTGAAAATGATCCACGGTTTATAAAACTTTGTCGCATACTGGGACGTCCAGGTGTTGCACAAAATCAAAATCAAAATCAAAGTTCAATTGTGCAAGGTTTACCAGAAAATAAACAACACCTCGCAGCCTTAAAAACAGGTGATTTAACGCTTGTACTTGGTATTGCTGGTGATGATGAAGCTGCTAAATTAATAAATACCATAACTTTGCCACAAATGATAAAAGTTATGTCTACATTGGCAAAGAAACAGCGCCGAAGTATACCATTATTAAGAAGTTTATCGTATAATATTAGTAGCAGTTCAGATAAATTAAACTTAAAACAATGTGCAGATCTATTATATGCAATGGGAGTTCTTAATTTTCCTGATGCCGTCTTATTTGCTAGAATTAAAGTTGATATTCTAGATGAATTATCAAAAAATAAAAAGCCAGCAGTGGTGGGTTCAATTACTACCAGCGTTGGGTTATTAAAATACAGAGATATTGGTAATTGAAATATTTTTTATTTTTATAAATTTGAATCAAATACATAATTAATAATTCTTAATTTGCAACCATTAATTGTAGATGTCATTGAAACTATTACTGATTGGACAATAAAACATCAAACAGCTTGTCGAGCACAAGATATTTCTTCATTGTTTCAAACACTTGCTAATCTCAATTATCGAACAACCCATGCAAATATTCTGGAAAATAAATTAGCAGGAACTATTGTTGAAAAAGACTTTCTCAAATCAGTTGATTGGTTGAACTATATATGGTCCTTAGTGCTTTTGAAGTTTGCTACGCCACATCAATTGAAATCGGTTCTTAGGTATGATTTTAAATTATAAAAAAGTTTTATAGATTACCTAGAAAATGTATAATTATATTTTTATTTAAATTATAGGCCAGAATTTATTCAAAGACTTGTCGTCGAATGTGGTCCAGAATTAACATCAACAATAAAAAAGAAACTATTAAATATTAATGCCGCCGGAAAATATTTAATTCCTGATTATAAAGATATGTCAACAGAAGGATCAGAATTTTCCGCTCTAATGGTACATACAAAAAGTAAACAAATTCTTGTTAATGGTTTACTTGATGCGCTGAAAGGTTTATTTTCTGAATCGTATGTACGAACTAATGTTGATACAAAAATGGGATTTGTTATAGGTAAGAATAAATTTCAATTAATATCGAAAATTTCATGAAGTTTTTTGAAGCCCACAAATCGACATTTAAAAGATGTTTCATTTGTGTGAATACGTGTATGTATGAATTAGACGATGCGCAGAATTGTTCATGATTTTTTTTTTATTTTGATGTATGATATCTAATCAACATTTAATAATGATTTAAAAATTATTTGAATTAATTTCTTTCACAGATGCTGAATGTATTTTAGATAAAAAAATGAATCCTTTACAGCTTAATACCCAGAATAATGATGCCATTAGGTAATTTTTTTTTTTATATATATTTCCAAATTAAAATTACAAATACCTGCTAACTTTACACATACATTTTACAGAATTGCAATAATGGTTCAAGATTTTCATGACATGTGCCAGGGAGGTAAATATGAACCAAATGGGATTACATCATTTGCCTATATGTTATTAGAAAAGTCGGGCTATAAAATTCTGGTCGTACCATACAATGAATTTAATACTTCCGATAAACTTTTAAAGAGAATCCAATATTTAGAGGCAAAATTCAAGGAAATTATAAACAGTAATTGAGTTTTATAGTACTTTCTACCACCTATAAAAACTAAGCTCGATTGATTTCATCAAAAGTCATCTTCTTTGTTGTTTTTTAACATCAATACAATTCTAAATCACAAAAAGATGCATCTGTAATTAGTATTAGAAAATAATATACACGCTAAGAACTTTATTTTGTTTTTAATGTGATTACATATTCAATTTATGTAATGTGTAATGTATCAAAATATATAACGCATATTTTATGAATATAATAGAGCAAATCATTGTGTATATATTACTAAAATACTACATTTACTTTTAAACATTAATTTTACTTTATTTTTGAAAAAACAATCTGCTAATGGATTGGTACTCAACTTCATATTGAATTATTTCAAATTTCTCAAAAATAAAGTTTTTGAAAGAAAAATCAAGTATTGGTTTCGTGAATTTTTTTTTACCTCTTTTTCTCGATCTCAGGATTCAGTAATCGGACTTTGATGATACAAAAAGACGCAGAATTCTGAGTCTGTGGTAATATACATGTTTATGGAAAATGAAGTTGTGTACCCATCCATCGGTAACTTGTTTTTCTCCTTTTGATTTTTAAACAATATTCCCATCAAAGCCAACATTCCACCATTCACCCGATTCAACAAAATCAATATCGATGTCTCTTAATTTTTTAAATGAACTTTTTGCCAGTTGATGTTTATTTTGAATGTTATGAAGTAAATGTCTTTCGTAGACTTGATCCAGATGTACGATCTTTAGATGAGCAATTGATTCAGATTCCGTTAAACAAATACAATTCCATGGTGACCAGTCAATACCCTTATTCCATCTCGGTAGCCTATAAGCATATATTTCAGAATATTTCATATTTCATAATATTATTTAATTCATTATTAAATATTTCTTATTTCACTTAGAAATGATTGCGTGTAAGTACCGTAATTCTTTTCGATTATCACATTGACTTAATATAGAATGTCCATGCCAAATATTTTCCACTATTTCTCGTATATCTTCTTCTTGAACAATGAATGCACATGATGATAAAGCATTTCGCTTTCGTTCATCACGTCGTATCGAACGTAACATTGCTCTATAAATTGATATATCAATTGAAGGTACCTAATTAGAAGTAAAACGGCTAATAATTTGTTGCTACAAAAGGTATGCATATTTAAATGAAATGAAGTAAGCCACCTACCTTTAAATTTGCACAAGGTTTACAAATATTTACTTCACCTTGTCTTGTATGCATTTCAAATTCATTTGTTGGACGAACCAGTTTACATTTTACACACATTTTCGATTCAATTTCTATTTTATTTATTTTATTTTTTGTTTTATTTATAATTTTTAAATACATAATTGTTTTTTGCTATGAAATGTTTTTATACCTTTTGTTATTTGACATTTGCCTTCTTTTATAAAATTTATAAATAGAGAAATTTGCCTCTCTCGCAAATTTTCTAAGGTATTATCAGTTATATTGATAGTTATAAGATTTATCTCGCGATGAAGTAATTCTATAAGCTATAATTTAGGCAAAGATAACATATTATATTTAAATTTATATATAATATTTATTTATAATTATTTGGGTGAGAATTTCGTAATATACTTTAAGCCGCTGGTGGAAAGGTTTAAATTCACTTTTTAAGAACCTTATAGCAGTTTTCAGAAGTAAATTTAAAAATTGAAATTTAAACCGGGCCACCATCCGCCAGCCAGCGCATCAAAGTGTGTAAAATTGTTATAATAATAAATAGATGACTTTTAATAAAAAATAGTTACTTCCTGCAGAACAAGTGAGTTCGTTTCATTTTCTAAAACATTACATAGTTTTGTAATGAATTTTAGGCGTTCACTTTTATGAAGTGGTTTCCTCAAGTGACGATACAAATTTGTGAAATATCGAATTTTTTGTGTTCTTAATAAATCCATTTCGCAGACAATGCCTGTTTAATGTTTATTTAATAAATAATTTAAGTTATTAATTTAAATTTGCAACTTTACCTCTGTATCCTACCCACTTGACTGGTGCACCCATTTCATCTAAAAGTCGTTCTGTTTTTTTGTCTTCTAAATATTTTCGAACTTTTGCTCGCTGCTTTTCAATGCCATTTATTAATTGTATTTCTTTGTCTAGAAGAATATTCAGTTCAGCTATTCGAGGACCATCAGAGTACATTTCATTTATTTTATTTACCTAATTAAGAGACATCCCCATTATGAGCATAATAACATTGTCACATTAACATTTTTATTGAGACGGTTTCCAAAACGTTTAATAAAATATATTTAATGGGTTTAATAGTAATCTGATGATTAGTAATATAAATAAAATAAATATTATTATTAAATTAACTTATCACACGATTGTATAGACTGATTCATCGTTAGAAAAAAAATACTTTTTTTATGCATCCATCAGATATTCCAAAAAAAAATCTGTTTAGCTATATCAAGTCATTTACGCAAATAATAAACTTCCCTAAATCAAAAAACTTTCTTTGGATGAAATGTAGGGCATCAAAAATGAGTGTGAACTTCAATAGAAAGTTTTTTGATTTCTTAATTACTATGTGAGTTTTGGTATATAATATGAAGAAAAAAGCTTACATTGTGCACTTTGTTACGCAGCTACCCTAATAATAAAAATATTAACTAGAAAAATGTATAAGTATGCGAGAAGACCAGCTACCAATTGATTGGCACACGACTTCATTATTGTTAAGAATGGTACCAAGAGACGCAGAATCTTGTGCTCGTGAAAATTTGGTTTCGATCGGTTCACTAAAATATATTTAAAAAACCAAAGAAAAAAAAATAAAATACGAAAACAATACTTTTTTTTCAAACTTACAAAAATGAAATAAGAATGCGGCATTTGGATGGCAATCTTAAGGAGTATATATATAAATGGCCTATTTTATCAAACAAAAAGTTGTATTGATTATCAGAAAACTTTTGAATCCCTAAAATTAGAGCGTATTTTAAGGAATTTCCAGTACAAAGTTTTTCTTCATTTTTGAGAAATTTGAATTTTTTTTAAAAAAATAAAATATTGGTTTCATATTTTTTTGTTTTTGTTTTTTTGATCACTTTTTTCTGGATCTCATGAAATGGTCGGATATTGATAGTCAAATATACCAAAAGACTCTGAATTTTGAGTTCGTGAAAATATAAGATTAAGGAATAGCGGAATGAATAGGCAGGAATAATGCCACTTGACATATTTTCGAAAATTTATGCAAAAATTGTTAAAAATATAAGAAAATGATAACAAGCAGAAATTTGAAAAGATTTTAAATATTTAATTAATTACGTTATTTAGAAATATGGACATATCGCATTTTAATACCAACTTTAATCAAATTTAAATATTCTTTAAGAAAAAATGTTTTTTTTTTTTCGGTTTCATCCCTCAAATTTAATAATTAATCCGACATAGAATGCCAGGTTGGTTAAGTCTCGCATAGTTAGACTTAGAATAATAACTACAAAAAAAATCGCAAAATTTCAAAAATTAGTTAAGGAACCCTTATGATACAGTGATCAGTGAAACATTTCGATTTTTGATACCAACCTCTGTATTTGGAAATTAATTGTTCTGACAGTTTTCAGAAATTATTTACATATTTCGATAGAAGTTGAAAGGGAATGCAAAACTACATTCACACTTTGAAATGAATAAAAAATGAACATGTCGGATTTTGCTACCAACGTATGTAATTATATATTTTTTCTTTCTAATCCTTATAATGCAAAAAAAAACTAGGAACATTTTTTAAAAATAACATAATAAAGATATTTTTATTCCAACTGCTTTTTTTATTACCTGAAGAAAAACGTAATTTTTAATAATTGGTTGCAGTCTCATTTTAGAATAATACAATTTAAAAATTTATTCAACAATTTGCATTTTAGATTTCCGAATAACACATTCGCATTTCCGTTAATCCCAAACAAGACAGAAGAACCGCCTTATAATATGCCCTGCATCAAATATCTAGAAGAGTCTATCAATCGAGAAAATTTAAATTGTTCTAAAATGTAAAAAAAACACGTTGTTTTTAAGAAATGACCTGGAGGTAGTTTTAAGGTCAATTTTAAATTTGTATTGCGACTATGAACTCCATTATTGTGGTTAAACTCAAGTTAAAGTTAGTAGTCAATTCAAAGTAGTAAAAGACCTTCTGCTTAGAAGAAATTAAACGTAGTTTTATTTAATTTTTCCAAATTAAATTATAGCGCGTAAAAGTACAAGAGAACAAAGTAGTAAAAAACATTCTAACTAAAAGAAAAAAAAAATTAGCTTCAACAAAGCAAATATTCCACTTTCTATTACCTTTATAAAAAAAATGTATAAAGTAAATTTCTATTTTTATAATAAAAATGATTATCTCTACTTTGTTACAGTAAGGATTTAGCTATAATAAAATATAGAAAGTAAAATTTTAATTGAAATAAATTAAAATTTTATTTTACTTTATTCACTTTATTGGATGAACCGATTTTTAAGAGTGTACTCCTGGCAACCGAACCACGCGTTGTGAATATAAATAATCAAAGATAATTACATATGTACTATATTGTCTTTGTGAATAATAAAATGGTAGAAATATGAAAACAAAATATCTACTTAGTAACGTTTTGGAAAGAATCTCTCAATTGATACGTAGCTATATCAACATTATATATCAACACTCTAGATTTTTGTTCATTTTTCCTTGAATTAATTAATTAGATCAATTTGTGTAAATTTTTAACAAATCTGAATCGAACTGGTTTATTTTTATTAACGTAAAATACATAGATGTATTTTTAACATCAATCAGATGCAATTATGTGCATTAAATAAAATAATTTTTTTTACTGACTGACAATAGTGGTGAATTAATGAAAAAAAAATTAATTGATTAAATAATAATATAGAATGAACACTTAGCGAGAACAGATCTTGATCGAATAAATAAAGATGCTACAAAATTATGCACAGTTTGGTCATTAGTTAGAAAGAAATGATGGACACTCAGCTCAGACTCACATCCAGTTATTCAAAAAATAATATACTGTCAATCTCTTTATTTCCTCGTTTTTTTTTTTTTTAATTGATTTCTATCTATGTACTAGCCAACCTGTATAAGTATAATTATATATTTTACTTGTGTATCTTTCCATATTTGCAATTGAGCAAATAACAAATCAAAATCTTCTTTTGTTCTTGGAAACGTTTTCAATGTACATTCATTTTCGAATCGATTTAATAATTTTTCTTCTCGTTGTGTTTCTCGAATTAATTGATGGCTGTGTAACTGTCTGAGATGCAAATAAATTATTTAAATTTTCAGTAGATGTTGAAATATTACATTAGATTAAATTTGTATTATTATTTTTTTCATTGTTAGTACAGTGCCAAAGTAACACGTAAAATAATTAATTATAACCATTTATGTACCTCCACTCAGCTGCAGATTTTTTTATTAACTTTTCCCACAAATATCTTCGAAAATTTCGTTGGATTAATTTTATTTTTTCGATATTATATGTTCTTTTACACATTTCCTTATATGTTTCATATTTACGGGGCTTGATGCAATAATCATTTCCATTTGGAACATGAAACAGTTCAGTAGAACATTCAACCGACTGTGTTAAATGATCATTATGAGAACTCTATTAATTCAAATTAAATCAATTTATATCTGTTCTTATTTCAAAACAAATAATAATTACTATGTAAGCGTAATTAAAGTCAATCATACTTACATCGACTGTATGAGTGGTTTGTGTGTCTCTACTTACTAAACCATCCCATCTAATGTTTTCTAGAAGTGGACCAGTTTGTGTAAATGCATCATGATACTCTATTACTTTATAGTTATAAATTATTATTTATTACTTAAAAAGCACTTAATAAAAATGTGATTAATAAATTTATTGTACATGTTCGATTGTTTATATATCCGCCAATAAATGGTTTTACAATTGGCTTGTTTATTATCTCAACAATTATTCGTCTTGATGTTCCCTCAACATTATCTTCGTTTGGAATTTGCACGGAAAAGAAATCTGGTAACTGATAATGCCTAGAATAATAATGATAAATTTAATATATAAATTTTCTAGGTGACAAAACAGACCAACCGATAATAGATATTAGAATCTAATTTAATTTCATCATTTCCTTGTGTAGCCTTTAAATTATATTGATTGGCCAACTCATTTAAAATTAGCTCACAATCTATTATACCAAAATCATTATTACAAATTTCATATAATTTGAATTCCAAAGGGAGTGTTAAAGAACCTTGCTTTATTTTCAAATATTTGGAAGACAATTGAAATTTTTCTGCGATATCTTTTAGAACTGTTTCAATTGTTAAATTGCTAGAATATACTTGAGCAACCGTTTGGAATTCATTAATTTTGAATTTAACTGTTATATTTTCGGGTGAAAATATGTTTTTATAACCTTGACTGTCACACATTTTCAATAAACTTTTAAGAAACACTTCAAAATTGTTACAAATATGTATTGTATTGTATTTCAAGCAAATAATAAAGAAATAAATTGGTCGAACCTATTTTTACGTACATTGTACATATTAGGGTGGAACATCTTTTTTTTATCGTTTTATTTCAAATTTTATTTAAAGCCAGGTTTCTGTAAATTATTTTTGAACTTACTTTACCCATGGTAAAAATTTGCAGAAATGTTGATTGTCTGTTATTTTTAGGCCATTCAAGATATTAAATGAAGATTTTTTTTAACGGACAGGAAACTGATATATAATATATACTATATATAAATCAAAAAAAAAAAAAAAATTGATTAAATTAATTATTTTAAATCCCAATATAATCTTTACATAGAATGTCTGCTATCCAGAAATTTGTAAAATATAATCTGAAGAGAATATTTATCCAAAATTTTAGAATCAAATAATGGTATTTCGCAATCAGTCGGTTTAGTAAATTTGTAATTAATTTGCTTCATTTTTTATTTTTGTTTTGGTTGTTCCACCCTAATGCATATGCATTTGATAAGCTTCATCGATTATACATTTGTAATTTATATGCGCAACATATATATATTTTTTTTAAATATTTTACTGGTTGCTTGGTGATAAAAGAAAATCATTATACACATTTAATATGTTTTTAAAGAAATATATACTTTGAAAATAAAAAGTCTATTAAAATGGTTAAACTTTTAAAGCTAAATATGTTATTCATTCTTAATAAATCAATTTGTTTTAGGGTTTCTACTATAAGGCAATATGGGCATAGGTAATATATACTTTGCACGAAGTATATTACCTATGGTTATGGGAATGAATAATAAAAGAAAACAAACCCCAACTACAATACATTTTATGTATGGTATGATTAGAAATTGATAGGGATTTTTCTGCTTAACATGCTATTTTTGTATTCCTGTTTAATTTAAGAAATAAATAAATTCAAAGTATTATGTATTAACTATTCCCTGATACTTTGATAAAAGATAAAAGCAATCTTAGGAGAATTATGAATTCCAAAGAAAAAATGTTCACCTTAATTGAAAGTGGGCAAAAGATCTTTTTCATTGTGTTATAAACCATTTTCAACCAGCAATTCTTATTGGTAAATCTCTATAAAAAAAAGAAATTTATGCAAGTTGCTGTCTTTCCTACAATTTTTATTCATTTTTCGAATAGGGTTATATAGTTAATTATGGAAGTAATATTAAATATAATTATGTATTTATGTTTATCTATTTTGTACGTAGAAATAAGGCAATATGGCAAATAATTTGGATAATTCAAAAACAATTTTCTTTAACATCACAAATATATAATTTAATTAATATAATTATATAAATTATAATAGAGCAGTTTTTACATCACATATTCTACAATACCATAATATTTTTTTTATTTATATTTTTTTTTATAATACATTTAATTATTAAAATTAAATGCATTGCTATTTAACTTTGTATCTTCTTCTACTTATAATAAATAACTTCATTTTTTTTTTTTATTATAATTTATAATAACTGTTTAATTATTATAATTTTTTTTTTCTTCTAAATAATAACAAAAAAAATAATTAACATTTATTTAATATTTATAATTGTAATAACTTTTATATTTTATGAATAATTTATTTGTAGATTTTTATAACGTACGCGGGTACGAGACCACAAATAAAAAAAAAATTCATTGTTCGTTTTCATTTATAAATTCTCTTTTTGTTAATCGCATTAAAATAAAATATTTTACTGTCGCGAAATTATGTTATAAATATTTTTAAATATTAAAATTAAATGCATTTTTATTTTGTAAAATTATTTTTAAATATTTATTGTACCAGAGTAATATCTACGTCCTACACGTACACGTACATAGTATACGTCTCATGCAAAATTTAAAAAATTGTGCGAAACTTTGTCGATAGTATTATATATTTATTCTGTTTGTATAAAAATTTGAAAAAAATAAATAAATAAAAAATGGTTTTAGAAAAATGAATGATTCACAAAAATAATATATTTATTTGATATCTAATTAATGATATTAATCAATGACTACAGTATTTTATATAACAGATTGTATAATTACAACCAATTTATGGAATTACAACATTTAAGTTTCCTAAGAAATTTCTTTCACAATTTAATTGGATTTAAATTCTCGTTCTCATGACTTCTAAATTTACCAATTATTGCAAAATAAAATTTTATATCAATTAATAGTCAGATTTTTATAAATGATAAAACACCGCGTGTGCATCCATCAACAACAATCTTTGTGGGAACCACTAATAATCAAAATTATCTTAGATTTAGATATATTTATTTATACATATATTAAATGCTGATCCATATTTTTATAAAGTATTTGAAATGTAGCTTTTAATAATTATAAAATAGAGATGCGAACATTTCTACTACTTTGGTTTCGTCTTTGTTTGCTAAAACTCATCAGTCATTAATTTGATTAAAAAAAAAATGAAATTAAAAATTAATAAAAACGAAAAAAAAAAAAATTATGCAAATAATACTTTTCAGATAAATAATAAGCAATAATATTTTATTTCATCATACTTTCAAAATAATTTGACGTATGAAACCTTTGCTAATCAGGGAAAAATCAATCTTTTTTTTTTTTTTTATTGAACTCATGTTTTTTTTTTTTTTATAAATATATTCTGTAAAATATGCTCCAATTTTCAGAGATGTTCCTAGCAAATTGGTATTTTTATTTTGTAACAATTTCTGTATTATTTTAATATCATTTTAGACATTTTAAGTATGATTTTCCAGCAATCAATTATACAGTAATTACAATAATGATTAATCGGTTTATTAATAATTAACTAAATTAATAATTAACGTATAACAATTTACATGTACATTTAACGTATATATTTTATTAATTCTGTTTATATTTATTTATTTATTTTTTTTAATTTAAATATTATATAAAAATAATATATATTTATAATAAATGTGTGTTTGGTTAGACCGATGTTTTTATTTACTTATTTTTTATTTAATTTATAATATTTTAAATTTAATTCCGTAATTTATATTAAAATCACGAAAATAATCTTTAAATAATGAATTAATTTCATTGAAAGTGGTAATTACGCATAAATTACTAACATTATCTACTTACTGTACTTATTTATTTGTATATTTACTGTTCATGTAAATAGGAATATTAGTAATATGGATCAAATTGGTAAGTAGATTTATTATTAAAAATTAAGGTTATTTTTGTTTTTTTTATTAATTAAAAATAAAATTACCTTTTTTTTTTTTTAATTTAAATTGGCTATAAAATAAGGCCATTCTTTGCATTTTTATAGGGAAATATTTATTGAATGGATTGTGATCAATGTTGAGATCGATCAAAGTTGATAGCAAACAAATAATATTAAACAAAAATATTTAAAAAAAAATTATCTGCTCTAAATGAGTAATAAATAAATCCATTTAACATGTATAACATTCATATATGGTTCACCTAGATATTTCATAAAGTTAGTTAGACAGAAATGCTAAATAAAATAAATACACAATAGTTTTTATCAGCTTCTTTTAAATGTAAAGCAAGCTTTATAGATCATATCGATCCAATAAATCACATTTGTTTATATGGCGAATGCAACTTAAGATATTGGATAACAAGTGACGGTCCTCCAGCAACAACTAAAAAAATGTTATTTTCATATATAATTTCTATATAATCAATGTAAAATTTATAATTAATTGCTTACCTTCTGGTGGAATTGCACTTAATGGACAATTTTCGATACTCATTATTTGCAAATTTTGACATAATGCCAATTCATATGGAAGTTTAACAAGATTTTGATTATCATTTATGTATAAACTGTCCAATTTCTCAAGTGTACCAATTTCTTCG
This sequence comes from Catotricha subobsoleta, assembly GCA_011634745.2. Taxonomy (NCBI): domain Eukaryota; kingdom Metazoa; phylum Arthropoda; class Insecta; order Diptera; family Cecidomyiidae; genus Catotricha; species Catotricha subobsoleta. The sequence continues at coordinate 2,768 of JAABKK020028590.1, read as the reverse complement.
GGTAAAAATTGTAAATGATTTTCACCAACTGACAAATATGTTAAATTTGTTAGGTGTCCAATTGTTCTTGGTAACGCTGTTATTTGATTAGATTGTAAAATTAATCGTTGCAAATCATGTAATAAACCTATTTCACTGGGTAGTGATTCGATGCGATTCTCTTCTAAATCAAGTACCCGTAATTTTCTCAAACTTCCAATAGTATTTGGTATTTTTTTTAACAAATTATTTGATAGAATTAATACTTCCAAATTTTGTAGACAATGTATATCATCGGGTAGTTTTGTTAATGAATTTGTACCCAAATTTAATTCAACCATATGCATCCATGTCCCGATATCTAATGGCAACGATGTTAGAACATTTTCCTTCATATTAAGTTTGGTGATACCTTTTGCCCGTGAAAATATTCCATATGGAATTTTATCAATTTGATTATGTTCCAAATTAATAGATGTCACGTTTGTAAATTGTGCCGGTCCGCCTGTAGGATAAGCTGCAAAAGCATTACGAGACAATGTAATTGTTGTCAACGATGTTAGACTCGCAAGTAAACCATCTGGCAATAAAGATATTCCATTTCCCTCAACATTAAATTCATCCATGTATTTGCAATTTTTTAATGAACCAGGAATATGAGTTAATCGATTGTAACGTAGACCTAATCGTGCTAAATTTTGCAAATTACCAATTGTATCTGGTATATCCAATAATTCATTATGTTGTAAATCTAGCGCACTTAAATTTACACAATTTCCAATTTCTTCTGGAAGATGCTCCAAATGATTGTGAGATACATCAAATGTTGTTAAATTCACTAAATATCCAATTCCAGCGGAAAGTTCGCGAATTTTGTTTTCTCTTAAACTTAACATAGTTAAATTAGTCAAATTACGTATACCAAAACTGACACTTTTAATTCGATTGAATCGTAAATACAATGTTGTTAGAGAACTTAATGTATAAATGACTTCTGGTACTTCAGATAATTTATTATGTCTGAGATCAAGCACCTTCAATTGCTTCAGATTTGATAGTGAATCTGGAAGCGATGTTAATGAATTCTCATTAAGTGCCAATGTTTTAAGATTTGATAGACAACCGATTTCTGGTGGAAGAGATACTATTTTATTGCCATATAAATAGAACTCTACTAAATTCGTGCAATCTTTTACCGATGGTGGTATTAATGTTATTGATGATTTACTAAGATCTAGTACTTTTATATTTTCCTCACGGCATCGCACAAATTCTTTGATAACATCTAAATCCGCTTGAATCGGCTTATTCTTTTTGGTTGTTGGTTTCGGTTTATTCGATTCTGGGTGCTTAACAGTCACTTGTTTCGGTCGTGACTCAACTGGCATTTCGCTGGTTGTACTTGGATACGAACTGGAAGATGATGAACCGATGTTCATATTTTTCTTTTATATTTATTTGTAATATATTTTATTTATGGTCACAATTTAAACAAATATTTCTGATTTTATATTTGATTATATCACAGAAATTCTAATTAATTTGTAAAAACATTCCGTCGGAGAGAAAAAAATATATCGCCTCAAATTTATTGCGAGAACTCTACGGACGAATTATTATTCTATTTTTATAGTACTATTTTTTGGCACTGATATATTTTACCAAAGATGGGTTCCACTTTTAAACGATAAAGGACTTCTGAATGTATTTAGATCAATTTTAGTTGTTTTTATTTAAATGATGCTTTAAACTATTACTCTTCCCATTTACTTATAAGAAAATTTATAAACAATGGCGTCCGTGAAAAACACCCCGCAGACAGACACTCGAGACAGTTTATTTATTCACCAGCTATGCTACAACCACTTTGTTAAATTCGGTGAAATAATTTGTCGATTTGGTGAAATTTATAAGTACGTAAATTGGTATCTACATTATTTTATTTATTGTGTACGTTTCGCTGGAAATATAGTTATTATAATTCAAAGAAATTAATTAAAGCATCGTCTTTTATCATTAAATAACTTATTTTTAATAATAAAAATTTAATTAATAGACAATAAATGACATTTAATGAAAGAAAAAATACACACCACAATCAAAAAGTACCGCAGCTAAAAGTAATTTACTACTTTTTTCGTATAAAAAATCAACTGTGCAAGAGTGACAGCGTACATTTTTTATTTTATTGGTGGATAAATGATTATGAGGATGTCTTTTATCAATCCCTAATCCCTATATGACCTTTTCTAGCCGTAAAAAATCATTGGAAATCTCCTCAATTAAAATACAAAGTTGTTTTCCATAGATTTGTTGAGTATGCCCGACATCTGGCGGTCGCATACATTTTTTGTCCTCTGAGATTCCAAAAACTCGATGAAATTTCAGAAAAATTACACTAGAAATGTAATTCATTTTTTTACAAGTCGTATTATGGAAAATAGTTAAATTAAAGAAAATCACAGAGGTACATTTAAGGCGGTTATCCCACATTAGTTCGTATCGTCTAACTTATGTTCTAACCGTGATAATAGATATGAGGCCGAGTGATAGGGTCGTTGCATCTCACTCACACGGTTCCAGGGCAATTTGCCGCAAGGACATTTTGCCGCAGACATTTTGCCGCAGATAATTTGCCGCATGGAAATTTTTCCGCACGGACAATTTGCCGCACGTATATTTTGCCGCATAGACATTTTGCCGAACAGACAATTTGCCGCACGTACACTTTGTCGCATGGACAATTTGCCACATGGACAATTTGCCGCATGCAGAAAATGCCGCACGGA